>JAHBCN010025030.1:0-11534 GCA_019359885.1 Listronotus oregonensis | reverse complement strand
AGTAATACTAACTTTTAAAAAGATTAACCCAAAACAAAAAAATTTATCTTACTCTGTGTCATTGTACATCAACCATTATTAGGGAAAAACACCCAGGTTTTGGGAAAAAGGGGACCCGGGCTAAAAAAAATATAGAAATTTTAAAAAAAACGGGGCTTTTTTTAAAAAAAATAAGGGTTGTTATTTAAAATACAGGGCTTTTTTTAAAAAAAAAACAGGGCTTTTTTTAAAAATTGGGGGGCTGTTATTTAAAAAAAAGGGGGTTGTTATTTAAAAACGGGGCTGTTTTTTAAAAAAAAGGGGGGTTTTGTTTTTAAAAAAAATACAGGGCTGTTATTTAAAAAATGGGGGGCCTTTATTTAAAAATACAGGGCTGTTTTTTAAAAAAGGGGGGTTGTTTTTAAAAAACACCCCAATTTGAAAATACGGGGTTTTAACCAAAAAAATTTTTTTTGGGAAAAAAACGGGTTTTTGTTATTTAAAACTGTGGGGGTTGTTTTTAAAATGGGGGGCCTTTTTTAAAAAAAATACAGGGCTATTATTTAAAATACGGGGTTGTTTTTTGGGGAAAAAGGGGGGTGATTTGAAAATTTTTTGGGCCCCCTTTTTATTTAAAAACGGGTGCTGTTTTTTGAAAATACGGGGCTTTTTTTTGGGGAAAAAATAGCTATTAGTCCTCAAAAAATTTCCCCCAAATTTTTAAAAATTTCAAGGAAAAAAATTCCGAATTTAAATAAAGCTTTACATTTGATACATTACAATAAAAAAAAAGGTTATTTTTTTGTTAAATTTTCCCCCTTTTTGGGGGGCCCTTTTAAAAAAACCTAAAATTATCCAGGGGGGTTTTTTTCCCAAATAAAGGGAAGTCTTTTTTTTCCCCCAGGAAATTCTTTCCAGAAATTTTGGGGGGTTTTCCCGTGAGTTCTTTTCCCCAAAACCAAAAACCCAAAATTGGTTTTTTTTTAAAAAATTTTTTAAAATTTTTAAAAACCCTTTTCCCCGACATCAGATACTGAATATGTGGTAGCCTAAACAATTTTATCAATAGTAACTCCCTACTTTTCGGGGCATCAGCTGTATTAAAATAGCATTAATGTCAGGGGGCCACAAAAAAGGGGGCTTAACTTTTTTTATTTTTTTTTGAAAGTTAAAAAAAACCTTTTAGGGGGGTTTTTTAAGCGGAAACAAAAATTAAAACTTCCAGTGGCCCCTAATTTTTCGAAGTAAAATCATCATAAAACCCAACCATTTTTTTTATATTTATTTAATTCGTTAGCATTGAAGAAATACCCCCTTTTTCATGGTTGTTTATTGGGGGGAATTTTAATGAGTCAATAACCCCCCCCCCCCTTTCAAAAAATTTCTAAAGAGGTAAAAAAGGTTTTTAAAAATTTCGCTGTTTTTGAAACTGATCCATCAACTCCCAAAAAGCCTTCCTTCTAGATAAAATGGCTTGCCCAAGGTAAAAAAGGGATATATTGGTTTCAAAACCGGGTTTTTTCCCCAATTTTTTGTCATTTTTTTTAAAAAATACCCCAAAAAAAGACTAGGTTCTAAATTTTTTTTTTAAAGAGTTATCAAAGTTTAGGGGGCCCCACTTTTAAAAAAAACTCATTTTGAGAATTCTTTAAAATTTGGGGGCCCGAGATTCAAGAAACTTTTTTTTTCTCGAAAGGCTTTTTTTTGTTTTTAACAATTGTTCAAAATCAGCACTTTTTTTGGGGGTTTTAAATTTTTTAAAAACCCTACTAGGTCTGCTTTTTTAGCAGTTTGTAATATACTGAAAACCCCCCACAAAACGTTTGCCTATATAGATTTTTTTAAAGGGCATTCTTACAGTAATAATTTTTCCTCAAAGTAACCCAAAAATTCCCCCTTTTTGATCGATCAGTTTCAATAAAATGTTGTCTATCCCCTTTGTAGATACCGGCATATAAATCACATTTGGGGAATTTTTTTTTTTTAAACCCCCCCAAAATGAGGGAAAAAAATTAAAGGTAAGGGAACAAGCTATTAAGGAAACCCCCAAAATTTTACCCCCCGATTTTAATCACATTAATTTTTAAAATATTTACAGGGGTTGAGATACTTTTTAATTTTGGGGCTGTAGAAAATATTATAAAACCCTAAAAATTTTTCCAAAAGAATTTTTAGTAAAGTCAACTGTGGGGAGAATTTTCAAGTCACACTTGAGCGTATTTACATTGCCCTTTAGATTGGGGGAAATTAAATTTCTTGTTTTTTTTATTTTTGTCACAATTTTTTGCTGAGATAATCTTTTTGCAGTTTTTTTTACGACCAGTGGGGTTTCCCCAAAAGTAATATCAAAATAAAATTTATTTTGGGGTTTTATCAATTTTGGGGGAAGCATTAAAATTTTTTTAAACAATCCCAAGGTTCATACGGCCCCAGTTTACCTAAATCAAGGGGGGTGTAATTTTTTTAAAATTGAACTGTTACCCCAAACAATTATGATGATGGCCAGAAAAAGACTGAGGATATATTTTTTTTTTTATATGTTTTTTATAAGGTTCAAATATAGACCTAGCCCCCCCCTTGAAGGGCCCCCTTAAATTTCCCGTTTCCATTTTTTCCAAGAGTATGGATTCCATTGTTTTTTTGTCGCGGGAAAACCCTTTAATTTTGGCTGGTTCCCCTAGCATTGTTCACTGCATTTATTACCCCCATTCCCTTTTCCCAAGAGCGCCAATTGCTTTTAAACCCAAAAAGTGGTAAAAAAAGGGGGGGAAACCCCTTTTTGGGGGAGGGGAAAACAATCCCTTGGATAAAATTTTCCACACCAGAAATTTTTTTAAAGCTACTTCAGCAGCTGATGGAGGTCTTCTTTTTCAGCATAAGTGCATCCCCTTTTTGAAAAGCGGTCTTGGGAATACCTTTCCTTTAAACAGGGGTTTTTTTTTGTTTGATTTTTTTTAAACTTCTGATTTCTGAAAAAAAAAAACTTTTTTAGTAATACTAACTGTTATAAAATTATTAACTAATATATATCAGCTTTTATACTTTGTTAAAAGACTAACCCCGGGGAAAAACGAAACACGCATCTAGGAGGCTTTAAAAAAAGGTTTCCCTTCAAAAAAATAAAAGTAATTTTAAAAAAAAGGGGTTTTTTATTTAAAAAAAACGGGGGGTTTTTTTAAAAAAAAGGGGGTGTTTTTAAAAACAGGGCTGTTATTTAAAAAAGGGGGTGTTTTTTTTAAAAAAAAAAAGTATTTAAAATAAATGTTATTTAAAAAAAGGGGGGTTTTTTGAAAAACGGGGGTTTTTTTTAAAAAAAGGGTTTTTTTTGAAATACAGGGCTTTTTAAAAAAAAATTAAAATACGGGTTTTTATTTAAAACAGGGCTGTTATTTGGAAAAACAGGGGGGTGTTATTTAAAAAAGGGTTTTTAAAAATACGGGGGTTTTTTAAAATACAGGGTTTTTTTAAAACAGGGGTTTTTTTTGGGAAAAAAAGGGTTTTTTTTAAAAAAAAAGTGTTTTTTTTAAAAAACAGGGTGTTTTTGGGGAAAAAAGTCCCCCCTTTTTGGAAATACGGGGGGTTTTTGGGGGGGGGGGGACTGTTGGGGGAAAGGACTGTTTTTGGGAAAAATTATTAACTTTTCCCCAAAATTTAAAAGAAGGGTTCTGTAGCCATGGATTTAAACAAGGTTGAAAAGGTGTTAAACGTAGAATAATTAAATTTAATAGGGGTTGTAAAAAAAAAATTTGGGGTTTTAAAAAGGGGGAATTGGGGGAGCGCCGGGAAAATTTTAAGAATATCAGAACCCTGAAAAGACCAAAAAAACGGAGTTTCAAGGGGGGATCCAAACATTTTAACTTTTGACGAAAACCCCCCCAATGTAAAAAAAATAAGGGTTCTTAAACTGGGGGCCTTATGAAAATGTGTTACCCGGGAAAAGAAGAAACCCCTTTGGAAAAAAATCCGAGCCGAGAGATGGTAAACAACACCTTTACACCCAAGTCTGTAAAAAACAAAGTGAAAAAATTTTCTTTCAGGGGAAAAAACCAGATTTCCACTTATTTTTTTGGGCCCCGTTCAAAAAAAAAAGTTTTCTGTCAAGAAGGGGGGAAAAATATAACGATAATTCAATTTTTAAGTCGAGACACGAGGGGGTATTCACCAAAGGCTCAGGATAAGGGGAAGATGGGGGTTTTTTTTTAGAACTATGTATGAACATAACCCCGAAGAAATTACTTTGGGGGAGTTCAAAAACGACTTAAATAACCCCCTTCAAATGGGGGAGTATTACGGGGAAAACTTTTGGGGTATCTAAAAAGAAGGGGCCGCTACCGAGAGAATATGTAAAGGATTTATAACGATACGGAAAACGAGTACGATCGCACAATTTAAACATATTTAGCCACGATCATCTAACTTTTGGTGATTCTCGGCTTGAATTTAACGGACCGGATATTTATATTAAAGGAGAAAAAATTTACTGGAACTCCCGGACTATATGAACTTTTATTTAAGAACCAATCCATTAAAAAACAAATTGACCCACTGGATGGGAGATTCAAAAAAATTTTGCTAACAAATGCAAACAAGAAAAATTTTCCCGATGAAAAGGAACAACCTGCTGGAAATGGGTGTCAAATATATTCTAACAATTAAACCATTACTTGAAGGGTTTTAAAAGAGGAAAATGCAAAAAAGCGGGGAGAGAACTGACAAGCAATTACGAATTACACGGCACAACAGCCTGGGAAGGTTACCAATCGATAGTCAGTCTGGTTTTTACCTGACTACAAAACATTTTCCAATAATAAAAACCCCGTTTACTGGGATGATCCAAATGATTTGTGGATAGATTAAAATTTTAGGCAAGTAAGGTAGCTGGTAATAACCTCATGAAAACCGAGATTGGTTTCTTGAAGAGTTAAGAGAAGTGGATCATTGAAAAACTGATTAGACATAGTGACGCAGAAACATTAGCACGATGACTCTCGACAAATTCATAAACAACACCCCTATCATCTAGCAAAAAGCTTAAAAGAAATGATTTGAAAGATATTTTAAAAGATTTGTATGGTTCAGAATATAATGTTTGATTTCAAAGGGGTTCATCAAGGTATCTTTTTATAAATTTTAAAATTTGACTATTATATGTTTCTAATTAAAAATTGGAATAATTGAATATGTTAACATTGACTCACCTGTAAAAACTTTTATTAACAAAAAAGAATATAAAGTAAAGGTTTACTGCAGCAAGAGTTAAAATTTGATGATAAAATTACGTTTTTAGGAGAAAACTTAAATCACAAAATAAAATATCTGTTGAGTTTTAATTAAAATCCTATTTCATATTTTATATAGATAACTTTGTAATTTTAGGTTAAGTATAGTTGTAGAATGTAGATTGTAATTTTTTAAATGTTAGTAGCAAATTAAATGAAAATTTTTTGATTCTCCTGTATATTTTTAAATTTAATTTAATATATACAATGTGTTTATTCTTCCAAAATTTGGTTTAAATTATGCGAGCTGAAATTTCAGGCTCAACGCTTAAGCCCCCAGGACTGGTGCTTAAGCGTGGGGGCCCCTACATGTTAGGTTTGGGCCTTTGGGCGATTATTTTAACACATGCACAGTACTTCCCAAAATATAGTAGCCTAAGATTCCTAATTATTTACGTCTCTTCATATACACAATTTAACCAATACTATTTTTAAAATGCCCGGTGGCAGGGTTTAAGGCGTTGGAACCCCGGACGAGGCGCTAGGTGGTTCAACCTGCTTTAAAAATTATTTATTTATTTATTTAATTATTTACGTCACTTCTATTATACATCCATTTCACAACAATATCTTTTTTCCTGGTGCAATGGCAGCACAGTAGACTTTGAAGCAAAGGACGGGGTTCGAATCCCTGCACAGTGCCCCTAAAAATAGGTCTAATCACGTAAGCTTAAGTCCCCGTGGTTCGCGAGATATGATGGGGACAGTTGACAGTTGACGGGGCCATTTCTTTAGCGCATGGTGACCTTAAATTAGATCCAGTCTTACGTAACAATTTTTTCTAAGTCACGTTTTGGGAGATATGACAGGTGACCGGGCAGGTGACAGGTGACAGTCGCCATTTTTTTGGGGCATGCGTAAGACCTTCAAATGGGTCTAGCCTTACGTAAAGGTCCAAGTCACGTGGTTTGTGAGATATGACAGGGGGACAGGTGGCATTTGGGCAGTTGGCTGCCGCCTTTTTTTAGCGCCTGGTAAGACCCCAAGATAGGCCCAGCCTACGTAAGCAAATTTTTTTTAAGACACGTGGTTTGCGAGATATGACAAGGACAGGTGACAGTTGACAGTTCCGCCTCCATTTTTTTAGGCCTGCGTAAGACCCTAAGATAGGTTTTAGCCTACGTAAGCAAACTTTTCTAAGCACGGGTTTGGAGATATAACAGGGACAGGTCTTATTTTGACAGGTGACAGGTGACGGGGGCAGGTATCAGATAGTATTAGCCATGCCCAAATAACACGCCACAAGATTCCTAAATATTTAATTACGTCAGAGTTATTTAAATAAGCCTAATTAATAATCTCGATCAGGCTGTCCGGAGCTGGATGCGCGTCAAGCCCCATCTATTCTATATTTATGCAGAACCTTTAATTTATTTTAATCTTTTTGCCCCGTACTTTACGAGTTATAACCAATAAATCGAATT
Organism: Listronotus oregonensis; assembly: GCA_019359885.1. NCBI lineage: Eukaryota > Metazoa > Arthropoda > Insecta > Coleoptera > Curculionidae > Listronotus > Listronotus oregonensis. The sequence continues at coordinate 4,852 of JAHBCN010025030.1, read as the reverse complement.
TTTAGGATTTTTTTAAGGTGTACTCCTGAAATTCAATTTTTTTATTATAACTCGTAAAGTGTTGCATTTAGACGAAAAGATTATATAACCTAAGTTAAAGCGTTTGTCAAAATACATAACTAATGTCCCATAATTTTTTTTATAGATTTTACAGTTTTTGAGATATTGACGTATTAAATTTTCTTTGTCCCAAATTTTAAGTAAGATACAAGATATTGAAATACGGTTTTCGAAAGCTTGTTTAGGCATTATTTGGCTACTTCTTTATTAAAAAAATATACCAATGAATTTAATTTAAAAAAAAAATTAACTATTTTTGTCGGAATATCGAAAAAAGCTCTCTAGCAGCGACATGTGAAACTAACAAAACTTTAAATATAATAACATTTATAGCCCAAGAAATGCCTTGTCAACTAGCCTAAGCTTGTTAAAATTGGCTTAGATGTTTAACCTTTAAATACCCTCCACTACTTTATTTTTAGAGATACAGAAAAAATTGTCGAACAAAAAAGGTTCAAATTATGCTCGACTTTAAAGATCAGGTTTTTTTTTGTTGGGTTAATATAGCAAAATTCAAGAAACATCACTTTTTTAGATTCAAGATTGTAGTTACGCCCCCCAGCGGCCGTTTCAGAAACTTGAAAATAATTTCCAGCTATTTCTCTTGACCACTTTAACAAAAAAAAAATCCCCCAACCCCCAAGAACGGCAGCTACGTTGCTGATTAATAGCGCTGAAGCGCTTAGGGAGATGGCGGTTCAGTACAGTTTCTGACAGTTATGTGGATGCATCTGTAGCTAACCAAACTTAAACCGCAAAAATGATAACTTAATTTAGGCTTGCTACCTCCTGTTAACTTACGGGATCTGACAGTGGACAGGAAATAACAATCCTTAGCAGTGAAACTTTAAATCATGAGAGCGACCTCTCAAATATTTTAATTAAAGCCTGCAATAAGTCAAATTTGACCATTAATTTTAACAAATAATATGAAATGAATTGTTTAGCTTTTGTTCTTATTAATTGTCTTGTTTATTCTATATAGAAATTGTTTAATAAAGATATTACACAAATAGTTTACTTTATTGCATGAGTAAAAATATAAGAGAAAAATACGACTAGGGTAAATGAGTGAAGAAAATGGATGAGGGAGATGGTTGGGGAAAATGTAAGGGGAGAGTAGAGTAAGTAATATGACACTTATAAACCCTCATTAGAGTTAGTGTATATAACATATCTGGTTGTAAATAAATAATTTACTTTAAGAGCTTTTGGTTTTATTGTGTATTTTAACCAGCCAAACTGTAAAACTTTATCTTTTCCCCCAAAAAACAAATAAATTTAAAATATTTTAAAAAAACGCTTTATCTCAAATTACCATTTTGCTTATTAAGGGTTTTTCCCCGCGACTCTTCTGGATTTATGCTATTTTAAAACATACTTCTATTGTTAACTCGATAATAAAAGAGAATTGGTGATATTTGTCCGGTTTTGCAAACAGTTAAAGAACACGCCGATTTTAAAAACCATGCCCCACTAAGCACCAAGGGGAGAATAAACCAAAGGGAACGTTTGTCAACTCGGTTTTCTGTTCCGTTATTTGTTTAGGAAATTTTTAAAAATTGATTTTGCAGGTATTTGAAAACATACCAAACTTGTTCTTCTTTTTCACAAAATCATTTAGTTAAATTGATCAAAGCTTTTAAAAATTTGTTTATTGGTCGTTAATTTAGATAGAAATTGTTAAAATATCCTAAACCTATTTCCTTATGTTTAAAAATTATTTTTATTTTTTATTTTATGTTTATAACAAAAAGGACCAAACTGGTATTTTTTATTGCAAATCATTAAAATTTTAAAGCCAAAATAAATACATTTAGGTAGTTAAATATCACGATAAGAATTGTTAGATATCCAACCTAGTTTTTCGTTTTTAATATTTTTTTATTATTTATTTTATGTTAAACACAAAAAACCCAAACTGTACTTTTTTAATAAATTTTTTTGGAAATTGATCAAAAGTTTTAATAAAAGTTTGATTGTATAAAATTTTAGGATAGTTTTTGTAAATATCCTAAACCGGGTTTATTTTTTAAAATTTTTTATTATTTTATTTTCTGTTGTTTTCCAAAAAAAACTTTAATTTTTAAATTATTAGAAAATTAATCAAACTTAAATAAAATATTTTATTAATTAAATATTTACATAAGACATAATGATTTAAACCTAGTGTATCTTTTTTTAAAATAATTTAATATTTTTATTTCATTTTGTTTTTAACACAAAAAACAAAACGTTTTTAAATTTGTAAATTAAAAAAGCTTTAAATAAAATACTTTTCTATTGATAATTAAAGTATACTACGATAAGATATTGTTGTAATGATATCCTAAACCTATGTGTATCCTGCTTTTTTAAATATTATTTCTAATTATTTTATTTTCTGTTATTTATAACACCAAAAACAAAACTTGTTATTTTTTTTTTGCAAAATTATTTAGGGTAAATTGATCAAGAGCTTTAAATAAAATACTGTTTTATTGGTAGTTAAAGTATTTTAGGAAAAAAATTTTTTTGTAAAAATTTTTTAAAAACCCTTTTTAACCCTGTTTTTTTAAATAATTTTTTTTTTTTATTTTATTTTCTGTTGTATACCCCCAAAAAAAAAAAAAATTTTTTATTTTTTTTTAAAATTATATAGGATAAATTAATCAAAATTTTTAAAAAAAAATATTTTTTTAATTGAAAATTTAAAAAAATTTTTCTACGATAAGACCCCCCCTTAATATATTTTAAAAACCTATTTTATCCTTTTTTTTTAAAAAATTTTTTTTTTTTTATTTTATTTTCCGTTGTTTATAACACAACAAAACAAAACTTGTTATTTTTTTTTTCAAAATCATTTAGGGTAAATTGATCAAAAGCTTTAAATAATATACTTTTATTTGGTAATTAAAATATTCTACGATATGACATTGTTGTACTGATATCCTAAACCTATGTGTATTCTGCTCTTTTAAATATTATTTTTATTTATTTTATTTTCTGTTATTTATAACAACAAAAACAAAATTTGTTATTTTTTAATATTATTTCTAATCATTTTATTTTTTGTTATTGATAACAACAGAAACAAAACTTGTTATTTTTTTTTAAAAAATCATTAAGGATAAATTGATTAAAAATGCTTTAAATAAAATATTGTTTTATTGGTAGTTAAAATATTCTACGATAAGACATTGTTTTAATGATACCCCAAACTTATTTTTTATTATTTTATTTTCTGCTGAAAAGCCAAAAAACAAAGCTTTTTTTTTTTTTGCAAAATTTTTTAAAAGGCAAATTGATCACATGCTTAAAATAAAATACTGTTTTATTGGCAGTTGAAATATTTTACAATAAGACATTGTTGTAATGATATCCTAAACCTATGTGTATCCTGCTTTTTTAAATATTATTTTTAAACATTTTATTTTCTGTTGTTTAAAACAAAAAAAAACAAAACTTGTTTTTTTTTTGCAAAATCATTTAGGGTAAATTCTTAAAAAGCTTTAAATTTAATACTGTTTGATTTCCTTCTCGGTATACCACAATGTAATGATTGTTTCTAGAGTACGTGTTTTCACTGATATCCACTTGAAATATCTAACTTTCTTGATTTCTACTGGTTTGGCACGGCATAACTCGAAACCGGCTTCATATTCTAAGATATTGTGTTATTGTCTCATTCGCAAACTCGGGAAATCTCATTTGGTTTGGTTCTAATCAGTTTAAAGAAAGCAGTTAAATGAACATTACTTGTTTAACCAAATAAATTCATGCCCCACTTAGCACTACAAAGGCGAGAATAATAACCAAATAAAGTTTTGTCAACGTATTTGGAAACATACCTTAAAACTTGTTACTTCTTTTTAATGCAAAATCATTTAGCTTTAAATAAAATATTGTTTGATTGGTCGTTATATTATTCTACGATAAGGCATTGTTGTAATGATATCCTAAACCTATGTGTTTCTTTTCTATTTTTAAAAAATTTTTTTTAATTATTTTATTCTTCATAGTTTATAACACAAAAGGACCCAAAACTTGGTATTTTTTTTTTGCAAAATCGTTTAGGAAAAATTTATCAAAAACCTTAAATTGAATATTATTTGATTGGTAGTCAAAATATTCTACGCTAAGACATTGTTGTAGTAATATTCAAAGCTATTTTTTCCCCTTTTTTTTTAAAATTATTTTTTAAATTTTTTTATTGTCTATTGTTTACAACACAAAAGGGGCCCATAACTTGGTACTTTTTTTTAAAGAAAAAATTTTTTAAAGAAAATTGGGTCAAAAGTTTTTAAATAAAATTCTCTTTTATTGGTAGTTAAAAAACATTTTTGTAATCATATTTTAAACCCATATGTTTTGCATTATTTTTTAATATTATTTATATTTATTTTTTTTTTGTTGTTAATTGCACAAAAAAATAAAACTTCTTAATATTTTTTTAAAACTTGTTAATATTTTTTTAATTATAAAAGGGTAAATTATTCAAAAGCATTAAATAAAATACTCTTTAATTGAAAAGCAAAATATTCTACGATAAGGCTTAATGATATCATAAACGTATGCGTATCTTGTTTTTGTAAATATTATTTTTATTATTTTATTTTTGTTGTTTATAACAACATAAACAAAAATTGTCATTTTTTTCCAAAATCAATAAGGTTAAAAATTTCTCAAATGCATTAAATAAAATACTGTTTTATTGGTAGTTAAAATATTCTACGATAAGACATTGTTTTAATGATAACCCAAAATTATGTGTTTCCTGCTTTTTTTAAAAATTATTTTTTTTTTTTATTTT
>JAHBCN010025029.1:0-11502 GCA_019359885.1 Listronotus oregonensis | reverse complement strand
GCTGCATCTCCCAACTTACGAAACTTGAAGCTCAAGATATAATATTCTGTCTAATGACCATCCATCTTCTGTGTCCGCCATATTAAGTAATATAGCTTGGAAATTATTAAGTATTTCTTCTAGGTCGCTCGACTCATACCTTCTACATACTCTGGAGCTGAACGATTTAATGTCTTTAAGTTCTGGCTAATGGATAAGTAAAGATCAAAAAGTTTCATATTAGCTTTTAAGTAAGCACACTCCCTAAGTGAATCCTTTAATAGAGTTATAACGTCGCATTTCAGGTCTTCAAAATACTCCACAACATCGGCATATTTAGAAATTAACTGATAGTCAACAATCCGCTTCTTGAAAGCACTTCTAACTAAAGTAATTCTTGCCGTAGCAGTTTCCTTAATTATTTCGCAAGCCATAGTAGATGTTGTCTGTACGCTCTCTGATTGCCAACTAAGTTAGAAACACCTTAACCGCGGTCTTTATATATTTGTTGAGCCCTCAACTTACGGCGATATGTTTTTGTTACAGATATATTTATCCTAGAAGAGCCCTATTTTAAACTAATCAGTGGTAAGAATTATATTTTAAGTTTTGTTTAACACTGGTAACATAGTCTATTTTTAGATTGTAAATTATTTTTGATCGGCGTTCTCCAACCGCCCAATATTTTTAACCAATCACTGTCGAGTATTTGGTAAGGATTATATTTTAAGTTTTTGTTTAACAAGGGTAACATAGTCCATTTTTAGATTAATTATTTTGACCGGTGTTCTCCAACTGACCGATATTTTAACCAATCAGCGTCGAGTATTTGGTAAGAATTATATATTTTAAGTCTAACACGGGATAAAATCAACCTATTTTTAGCCAATCAGCGTTCGCCATCCTGATATTTTTTAACCAATCAGCGTCGAGTATTTGGTAAGTAGTAGTTACTGAACACACCCTAGTTTCTGAACGTACTCTATTTTCTTTTATTCGCAGAGACCCGAGGTTATAAATAGAAGTGCGTATATCTACAGAGCTCAGTCGCTATCAGACTTTCATAGAGTGCAGACGTGTTTTTAAGAGCTCTCTCTCTCTAAAGATTTACAAGCTTCACTGTTTTTTTAGATTCAACAATGTCTTCTCCAAGCGAAATCGTAGAGTCCCTTCGCGCCCAGGTTCAAAACCCAGCCCTTCGTGTAGCGGATTGCGGACCTATTCTGAAGCAGTGCACGCGTGCTCTCTGGAATCTTACTAAACGGTTAAAGCGCGCTAAGTCTGTTGCTGAAAAGTCACATCTAACCGCGTGTATGGGCGAAATTAAAGGGTTCCAGCGCGGCTTAAAAGATCGCAAGGTCGGTGGAGGTAGCGGGGTACGTCGCCCCACTACCCCAAGTCAGCGTGTCGTGTGGGATGACGTGAATTCCGCGTTTGAATCGAGGGTCAGGACTGGTGTAATTACCAACATGCGCCATACTGATCCTAAATTATTTTTAACTGATTGCGCGGCCCTCTTCAAGCGTCGTATTCAAAACGCCTTAAAGAAAGCCGAGGCTCTTAAAGTTAACACCGTCTTTTCTGGGGATTTCATTATTACTAAGGCCAACGAAAAAGCTTTGAGGATATAAAATTTATTAATACAAGAAACGCGCCGATTTTTAAGGACACTAATTTGGATGAGTGGTTTAGTGCAAATATCACCCAACCAATTTTGACGGGGCTTGACGAATTCCAGGAACGTGAATCAGGTTGGGCTTTAAAAAAGATACTAAATTTAATGATATCAATAAACCAATACAACCCCTTACGTGCTGGTAGTTATATTAAACTCCCTGCCGAAATAGAGAAACGACAGGCCTGTGTTAACGTACAAAATTTCGATAACATGTGTTTTCTTTGGGCTATCATTTCTGCTTTATACCCTGCTAAAATCAATATTAATCTTACATCATCGTATCCAGATCCTAATAAAGTTTTTAATCTTAAAGGAATACAGTTTCCAATGACGTTGCCCCAAATTCCACGTTTCGAAAAACAAAATAATGTATCTATTAATATTTATAGACTTCAAAAGTTAGGTAAAAAATTCAAAGTGTTGCCCTATATATTAACTAAAAATTAACGCGATAAACATATTAATTTGTTGTTATTACAGGACTCTTATATTGGCGAGAATGAGTTTGATGATTTAACACCTGTTATATACCACTATGTGTGGATCAAGGATTTATCGCGTCTTATTTCAGCGCAAATAAATAAAGATAAACATAAAAAATACTTTTGTGATCGGTGTTTACATTATTTTTTAACACAGGAAAAGCTTGATAGACATATGGGAGTGTGTATAAAATTATCTAATGTAGCCGTTCCTAAAGTGCCTGAAGAGGGTAAACATTTAGTAGAATTTAAAATTTTAAACCTAAAGAGCGGGTCCCCTTGTAATTTACGCTGATATAGAGTTTATTAGTTCCTGCTCAAGATGACACTACAAAACCACGTATAAGACCCACAACCATGTTCCATACAGTATTGGGTATTATATTAAATCTTCATATGATGACTCATTATCATTTTACAAAGCATATACAGGGCCAGACTGTATGGAGTGGTTTGTGCGTGAGTTGCAGCAATTTTCCGAGGATGTTGAAACAGTATTTCAGTGTCCTTTGCCAATGGAGCCACTAACCGAAGAACAAAATATACAGTTTAATATGGCGACTATGTGTCACATTTGCGAGAAGCCTTTTTCTGCGGAAGAAAAGAAAGTTAGAGACCACTGCCATTTAACTGGGAAATATCGCGGACCTGCGCATGAAACATGTAATTTGGGCTACCAAGATGCCCAATGTGTGCCAGTAATATTCCACAACCTTAGCGGCTATGATGGCCACATGGTAATAATGGCTCTTGCGGCGGTAAAAGGACGAATCGATATTTTACCGGTTAATAAGGAACGTTATATCTCCTTTACTAAGCATTTTGATAATACTCCGATTACTTTTCGCTTTATTGATAGTTTCCGGTTTATGGCAAGTTGTTTGGACGAGCTCGCTTCATACTTAAATGACTATCCCCTTCTACAATCTGAATTTAAGGATTTGGATGAGGGGCGTCTAAAACTATTAAAAAGAAAGGGTGTATTCCCTATGAATATATGTCCGGTTGGGATTCTCTACAACAGACGGAGCTACCACCAAAATGCATGTTTTATGACAGTTTGAAAGATGTAAATGTTTCTACGGAAGATTACGAACATGCTGGCTGTGTGTGGCGTACGTTTAATTGTAAAACTATGCAGGATTACTCGGACATATATTTAAAAACCGATATATTGCTTTTGGCTGATGTATTTGAGACGTTTAGAACAACATCACATAAAACATATGGCTTAGATCCCGCATGGTCCTATACTCTGCCTGGATACGGATGGCTTTGTATGACATATAAAAACACACAAACGCTTGAACTGATGACCGATTACGAGATGATTGAATTTATAGAGAGAGGCATCAGGGGTGGATTAAGTCAATGTTCGGTGAGATACGCAGAAGCCAATAATAAATACATGCCAAACTACGATAATACCCGGGATTCTACATATTTACAATATTTTGATGTCAATAATCAATATGTCCACCCTGTCCCGAACATCGTGTACCTATTGAGCAAAAAATAAGAAACTATTGGCAACGCTGTATGATAAAGAGAACTATGTCATACATTATAGAAATTTAAAACAGGTACTTAAGCTTGGTGTTAAACTGGTAAAAGTACATCGCGCGCTATCATTTAATCAATTTTTTTTGGCTTAAATCTATATAGATTTAAATACTAAATTACGTCAACAGTCTAAAAATAACTTTGAGAAAAATCTATTCAAATTAATGAATAACGCGGAGTTCGGTAAAACAATGGAAAATATACGAAACCACTCTAACATCAGGCTTATTACCAACTGGGACGGCCGGTATGGTTTAGAAGCGCTGATCGCCAGACCCGAATTTAAAAGTAGTACTACTATTAATGCAAATTTTGTAATTGTTGAGTTGACTAAATCTGAAGTTTATTTTAATAAACCCATTTACGTTGGGATGTGTATTTTAGATTTAGCCAAAACAACTATTTACGATTTCCATTATAATTATATGAAAAGCCGCTTTCCAGACTGTCGTGTTTTATATACCGACACGGATAGTCTTATTTACACTATAAAACACCCCGATGTCTATCAAGTTGTTAAGCAGGACTGTCATCTATATTTCGATACTAGCGACTTCGCTCCCGATAATATTTATGGAATTCCTCAGGTTAATAAAAAGGTGTTGGGTATGATGAAAGAGGAAAATTCGTCCGTATAATGACGCATTTCATTGGTCTTAGATCTAAAATGTATGCCCTTAAAGTGCTATACACTGATAAGGAAATTGCGGATGAACGTGATAAGTTAGAGAAGCATAACAAAGAACAGGCGGAAATTGCGAGGGCCTTGACTAACTTTGGCGTTACTAAAAAGATTAAAGGCGTTAAGAAATGCGTCATCAAGCACGACGTCACGTTCGAGGATTATGTGCACTGTTTGGAATCCTTTAATGAGCTATCCATCTCACAAAATTTAATAAGATCCGAGAAACATGCACTGTATTCAATTAGACAAACAAAGGTAGGTCTCAGTCCGCATGACGATAAGCGTAAAATTACTAAAGGACGAAATGACACACTTCCCTGGGGACATTATTCTATTATGGATGATAGTTAATTTAAGAACATTTTTATGTTATTTTATAGAAATTTAGTATAATTATTTTATGTTATTTTAGTATGTATATTTTTATATAATGTTTTGTAGATTTTAAGTCATAAAGTATGTTTACGTGATATTTTAATATAAAAAGAGCCATAAAAGATGCCTTAGTGCCATAAAAAGATGCCACTTATATAAAAAGAATCATTAATAAAGAAACCCTTATAATATATAAAAGGACCATTAGTAATATACAAAAAGAGCCATTAATAACATACCAAAAGAGCCATTAATATACAAATAATAAAAGAAGTCCTATAATATATATAAAAGGGCTATTATTATTAATAATATACAATAAGAGCCATGAAAAGATGCCTTAGTGCCACGAAAAGATGCCACTTATACATAAAATATACATATGTTGTAATATTTTATGTCTTTAAAGTCGAACAAAATAGTTGGATAGCTCACTTGTCACAATGACTAAATTACAGATATATTACGATGAATAAACAGCTCCCTTGTCTAGACATATAACTAACTGACTGACTGACTGAGTGACTAAATGACTGAGCGACTAAATGATTGAGTGACTGGTACCCTTTGCAACTGGGTTAGAAATTGCACATTTTTAAGCGTGCCAATATAATAAGTAGGGTGAAATATTCCCGAATATTATTATATTGAGGGTCCAAAGCCCCTAAAACGCGATGGGAAATATAGCAACAACGCTTATGTAGCTCTCCTGTTAATAAATACCAACAATCCTTTTACAGTAAATTTTTACTAATTTCAGCATCTTGATCTATCATATGCTTGTGGTTTTTCACATGCGTACGAGCGTTTTATAATAATATGATTATTTGTACTTATTTAGTTTTAAATCTAGTTGCATTCCGCTTGGTGTTTTTTCTCTTCTAATATATGGGTGTTATGCGTAGTTTTTAAATCTAGTTGCATTCCGCTTGGTGTTTTTTCTCTTCTAGCATACGGGCGTTATGCGTTATATGTTTGGTTTTTGGTATGTCGTATTGATGTTAATTATCATTTTTGAAATATTATTTTATATATCTATTGCGCTTTATGACGGTCAGTATTTTACCCCTATCTGTTTTTATATTTATTAGTTATACCGCCTTATTTTTTAGATATCCTAAGCAAATAATTTTTATGGTATATATTTTAGCTGTTTTTATTGATGATTTTATCTGTTTTTTATATTTACTAAGTATTCCGCCACACCTAATTTTTATATTACCTGGGGTGTTATTATTTTTAGTGTTTTTTTACCCACGAATATTTTTTATTAATAGCGGGCGTTGAATTTAGGAAATCATTTTTACAAATAGGGTTGTTTAAAGAATTGACGTGTGCTAATTCCCTCACGAATATTTACCATTGAATGCTGGTTGCAAATAACATAGTTGCATGGTTAATTTTGAACCTAAACCACCTGCTTTTTTGTTTAATTACCCTTTTTATACCACTATGGAACGTCTCATATAATTTAGGCATTATTTGATAAAATATATACTCTGTCAACGGCCTTATTTTAGCCTATTTTTTATATTTAATAATTATACTATTATGTACCCCCCTGCAACGGCTTTATTTTAATAGGTTGGTTGGAAAACTGAGCGCTTTTCTGTTTATCTGTCCCTCAAGCTAATAATTTTTATTTATTATCTGATAAAATTATGATGAGGTATGTATATTTTAGACAAATGGAATATTTTGGCTATATTATACCTGTTAGCCCGGTCGGTTATGTGTGTGTGGGCGGCCAGAATATGAGAGTTTTAAGCGAAACTGTGTGGCTATTTTATTCTAATGGGTCAAACATCGCCTACAACCAATGATAGTGGGTAAGTGATATTTTTCATATAATTAATTGATACTTACCCCTTGGCCATCAGTTTGCTAATTTTTAGTGATAATTTTAGTGTATTTACCTCATAATTTACACACTTTTAAATGTATTAGTTGCTAATTTTTAGCCCCTGTTATGTGCTAAACTTAAAACCCAGATATAAAATATTTCTATCAATCTGATTTGTATAATTTTTAACCTGGTTGTGTATTATGGTGTAAGAAACATATTTAATATAAATTTTCTAGGGGTAACAACCTTACTTTTTAAGATATTAGGTGAGCGCTATGAGTATGTTTGAGCCAGCCTAATTTTATTTGATATTATACCGCTGATTACCCGGTAACTTGAATGCGTTTTTAATTATTATTTTAGATATGTTAGCCGCTATTTTTCGCATTCGGTGGCTGTGTTTTTAGCTAATATATAAGTTGATTTTATCTCGTGTTAGGCAATATATGCGTATGACGGTAGTAAAAGGTTTGACATTTGGCGTATGACGAGCGACATTTGACAGACGCCATTATTTTAACGCATGTATTCGACCCGGGTACGCGGGGCCCCACTCTTAAGCCCTGTGCTTAAGCCCTAGGAGTAGAAAAACGTTGTAAGTACCTCATGCCTTGGTATTTTATTCTTAAGCCCTAATTTCACTTTTAAACAAAAACTGTAAGATTAATATAATAATAAGGCTCTTCACCCCGCGCCTAAGCCCCAGCCTGGTGCTTAAGCGCAGGGGCCCCCCACATGTTAGGTTAGACATTTGACAAGTGACATTTGACGGACCTCATTATTTTAACGCATGCATAAAATCCTCACTCATACACGTAAGCTAAATTTCCTAAGTCACGTGGGCCGCGACATATGACTAGTTGACAGGTGACAGCCGCCATTTTTTAACACATGCACTATGCTCTAAAATAGTTGTAGCCTAAGATTCCTAATTATGTCTTCTACTGCACACAATTTAACCAATACTATTTAATATACCTTCGTGGCCGCATGGGTTGGGCGCTGGAACCAGAAGCAAAAGGACGTCGGGCACTAGGTGGTTCAAATCCTGCTAGGTTTATTTATTTATTTATTTAATTATTTACGTCACTTCTACTATACATCTATTTCACAACAATATCTAATATTCTCCCGTGGTGCAATGGCAGCACAGTGGACTTTGAAGCAATAGGACGGCGGTTCGAATCCTGCAGCAGGTTATTTATTTGAAGATTTTATTTATTTAATTATTTTTAAACTGACCCTGCTGACCATGATGACATCAGATAACCCTGGTGATGTTAGGTGGGTACTAATGGCTCCACAAAAACTACCCCTATTTTAAATTATCCCCTATTTTGAGTAAGGGTTGAAGATGGCGATAAAATTGTGTTTTAGGGGCTTAAATTTCTCCCATAAGAAATACATGGGAAAAACTACCCTTATTATGTTCGTAGTGCGTTAGCATATCTACTATCAGATATTTTTAAAATTCGGAAAACTATAACTTAACTACAAAATATTATTGTTTTGGTAAGCCATTTTGGGAACTAAAAGTCAAATTTTCCCTGCAAGGTGAGTGCGCTATCAATTCAAACGCAGAAAAGGCAGTGATAAGAGAAACAGGTTGCAGTAAGTCTTTTGTTGCTTAGGATGTTTTAGGATATATTTATTTATTTAAATAACCTAAATAATAAAAGTTCTTTTCCTTAAAAAATGGTTTATATTTTTTTTCACAAATATTAAGTTAAGTTCAATTAACTTATTATTTATCGTAGCCAACCTGCATCATTGATACTGTCCAAAACAATTAGACCTCAAAGAATAACTTTATGTAAGTCTAGTTTATAATTAGTTTAATATGTATTAATAAAATACGGCTTTAAAATTAATCGCAAATATTTATTATTAGGACAATTATTTAGATAAAGTTATCGTTTGTTGCAATGTGTTGCTAACGGTCTCATGTACATTTTTCAAATTTGCTTCTGGGAGAATTGTGGTGTTCTAGGCAGGAACCGTCTTCATCCTTTCTTTCTTTTTAAGCTGAAATGTGGTAAAACTAAGACCAAATTGATTTGATGTGATCATCCGCTATCGGATTTAAAGTAAAAGTTTTAATAGTGTTTTCTTATGTTTTTTGCGTTTGGCGGTTAAAGATTTAATGTTGGTGTATGAAAACACGTTGCTTTAAAGGGATTTTTACATTTATTCAGCACACGCCATTCCAACGACGTACAGTGCTTTGAGTATATGGGAAAAGCGGACAAAAATCATAACTCGCGTCCTACTTAAGGGATTTGAACCAAATTAACTTTAAGTTTATTCCTAGCAGTTAGACCTACATTCTTATAAATCTGCAATTTGTTACACTTAAGTAATAGGGCAATCATACAATCAAGACATTTTACATATTTTTTCATTCAGTATAAAAATATTATATTGTTTTAAAACAATTAGGTATTTCTTTTCTTTAACATAGTACATATTTTTTTTTGCAATTCAGTATATATAAGTACATATTGCACTTTAATATACATATATCAAATTAAAAAGAAAAAATAATAAATCCCTTTTAAAAACGTACCTAATCGGAATCTGAGGAATCATCATCTATACTTAAATTAAGATTTAAATTAGTTAATGAAGGAGAAGAGCTTCCATTATTGGTGATGTACTTTTGAACCTCTTCATCGGGCATTCTCTTATAATTATTTCTACTATTGGATATAGTTTTTCTATAAGATGCAATAAAAGATTTAGAAGTAAGTAACAACCTTCTCATTAAGTCTTTATTACATTTAAGTCTGGAACATTTTCTGGTGTGACATAATCGGTTTTTCCTGGTCTGTTTGTGACTTCCAAAGCATCTTCTGAGAGTTGTCCAATGGGCAAGGAGAACAAAGCGATATATCACATCCATGTTCCAACACCTTATGTAAGCTGTTTGGTATGTAATACCACTTCTATATTGGTACATAAAATGTCTTAGTTTCTACCAACAATTCTTTGAATTTATTTAAATCGATTTCCAAGCCACTTGAAAGTACCCTGAGAATGATTGAAAAGTTCAGGATTAATTTTTTTATCAACACCAGTTATTTCGGAACTTAATTCGTAATTTTGAAAAAAACGTCTTGCCGTGATCCCGTCATTAGTAGATCCATAGCCGGGCTTTGGTTTATCCACTATAAGGCCCATTTTCAACTTGAATTCCGCTTAAATTCTCTTTTTATTAATTTCTACTATTTGTTTGTTTTCACTTCTTTTGGCCTGCCACATCCTAATAGGTAACTTATAACCAATGTGTAGTAAGCACTACACAAACAAAAACCTGATGTAGCAGTGGAGCGCAGATAAACCAAAGCGATACTTTTCTACTTTTGACGGACGAATGACGTCAGAGTTCAGTTCTTTTGGTGTAGCTCCGCAAATGACACATTTAGCTGTCGAATTTGTATCCGAGAGAATGTTGCATACACTGCCATCCATCATAGTAAAGATTATTTCCCAGGTAACTTGACACACTGCACCGTTTTCACATTGTGTTTCAAAGTCACGCAGTCGACCGATTTAATCAAACATCCCCTTTTCTTCATTTTTCACTTAGTCTGGATTTTCTTTTTAAAATATGAATTTAATGGGTCGGCAATAAAGTGTAGATGAGGTACGGGAATCGACCCAAACGTTTTCGTTCAAAGTAAGATCGACTAATCTTAATGGTACCATAGCCACTAAAAATAAATATTCATCTGTATTTGAGGCATCCGTAAATATTTGATCTGAACTGCCATAGAAACCCCGTTTTGATATAATTTTAATTTTGCCAAATAGTTCAGCTGTGCCGCTTTAATTTTGCTTTTAGTCGTTGTTTTCATGAGATCCTGAAAATTTGGTTCTGCAGACGTTTCGGTGGCAGCAATTGGTGGTAAAAGAGAATTTTTGTATTCATTTACCACCGTTCTTAGTATATTATATTTCTTCTCAGATAGGTCCAAGTTGAGATATAAAGCTAAAGCTTGCTCAGCAGAAAGCGATGATTTATATTTAGATAATGAAAGGCCTGAAGACTCTGCGGCGAACTGTAATTCCTCGGGTGTCCTGTTGGTCGTTATGTCTGCTACTCGCCTAATTTTGGTCTTAAGTGAAACTTCTTTAAATGGTTTACGCGGTCTTCCTCGAGACGGTCCAGGCTGATCCATACTAGATCGGTTTCAACCTTTAATATCTGTTTTATAGATTCTGGTAAGGTTACTTCGCTTTGAAGCCAAGCATTGTTTCGACTTTCAAATCTAGTACGATTTTGACAAGATTCCTTCCATTTGTGGTTGAACCTTAGATAATAAATTTTACTTAAAGAAGTAATTTCTTCTTCAATTTGGTCTGATAGTTCCGTGATATTGAACAATTTTATTGGAAATAAAATGATTAGCATGATTATTTCTGTTATTAACCCAGACATTAAATATTTTCGCAACTTTAATGGATTTGAGTTCATCTAAAAATATTTAAAAAAAGAGTCGGTCGCAGGCGGTCGCAAGTTATGTGAACAGAAATGAAGCGTGCCATATGCAAAAGGTGGTATGTGCAATTGTATAAATTTTACAGGAGGCGAATTAATATATTTGATTTTAGCTTACTAAGAAATACAAAATATTTGTGGCTATTTCTGATATCATTTTAGATATAGGCAAGTAATAAAACACATACTTTAATGGAAACATTGGTAATAAATTTGTTATTCGCCATTAATTATCAAACGTAGTATGTGCCCATAAAGTTGCACATTTATAATGGTGATAAAAACCGTATTTTTAAAGAAAAGATGAACATGTATTGTTTTTCTAACGTCTTTACTATACAAAATAGTTTGTTAAATACAATTTTAATAATGCTAATACAAAACATTTTATTA
>JAHBCN010025028.1:0-11592 GCA_019359885.1 Listronotus oregonensis | reverse complement strand
AAGTATTTCTTATATTTTTGGTGTTTTTAGAGACGTAACGTTAGGAAACCGAATAAATAATAATTTTAAAATTAAAAATTATAAAAAATGAAAATTTCAAAAATAAAGTGAAAAAAAGTAAGGCAATCTTAACTACTTAAACGATTTAAATGTTTTATTTCTGTGAATTATTAAAAAAAAAAGGAATTATATTTTTTTCATTTAATAATTTAGTACATTCTTTGAAAGGATCAAATTATTAATTACTGGGCAGACCAGGCAAATTTAAATTTATACAGGTCCTCTAATTGAATAAAGAAAAGTACAATTTTATTTAAAAATTTACTTTTCGCTTTTCTGTATTTTTTTAAAAGAAATTATCTTTGGGTTTCTAAGTTACATTATCAATTTTTTAAGCGACATACTTTAGACACATAATATATAACGGTTACTGTTATAATGGATACCTAGGTACCAAAGGTTACTAAACATTTTTAACCACTGTTATTCTGTCTCATGAATGTTTGTTATTAGTGAAAACTATATGCCTAAAAGCAGTTAAAAAAATTTTCACTTTTAATGTACAACCACAATCTTAGGACAGATTAAACTCATTTACACTATCTTGCCCTTCTTTTATGACAAAATTGGTGATAAGTACATGAAACTATCATACAATGTTTGAAATTTATTTTTTAAAATCGTGTTTTTATTTATTTACTAAGATTTTTGGTAAAAATACAAAACCCCCTCAAATATCGACCATTAAAATAGAAGGCTGTAAAGTGGCGCCATCTATTCCTTCCATATTATATCAGATGATATAAAACCCAAATATTACACAATAATTTTAAATATTCTATGGTAGTATCGTTTAATAACCAACAATTTTTGCAAAAATAAAAAAACAGTGAATGCTTGAAATTTTACATTTGATGATGTCAACTTTATAGGTAGTAACAAAGAATTATGGAAGTCCGGCTTTGACCTATTATTCATTGCGCAAACTCCGCGGGGCCAATCCCCCGATTCCCGCTGCCCTGCACGCCTGGACAATTTTGTTCTACAGTATTGGGCTTCCATACACCTTTAAACTTCCTTGTACACCATACGTCAATTATTGCTGGTTTTTAAAATAACGACCTATAATTGTAGTATTATCTGATTTACTCATGTAATCATTAAAAACAATTAAATATTAAAAAACAATTAACATAACATCCTATAGTAAATGTTTAAATGCTGACCGTTTTTTAGTACTATTTGCTGTTATAATTAATTTGAAATAATTCTTTTAGTGCCAAAGTGACCAATTTACTTCTTTTATTAGTTACTTTATTATCTCAAAAATCAGCAAAAATGGGCTTGTAGTGTATTTGACATTTTTGATGTAGAATTGATTAAAGAGTAAAAATTTGGCAAAATATACAGGGCGTTCTATTTAAAAAAAATGTACTTAACAATGAAAACTCTGTTTTTGAGACATCCTGTATATTTACCAATAATGTTAATAAAATTAATGTTACCAAGCACACATTTTTTATCTTAAGGTTTTTTGGGTGTTGGGACACCGTGTATGTACAGTGAGAGACTCTAAATTGGAGTAAATTTAATAAATTAAAACGAGGTTTTTTGAAAACCTGCTGAAATTGAAATTGCGAACATAAAATTCTCCTATTTTTTTTTTTTTTTTTTTTTATATAGGCATCTTAAACGATCTTAACAGAATGACAGGTGGTAAATACTGTTTGTGTATCATCGGATGTGTCAAAAAAAATTTTTTTTGGATTCCACAACTTGTTTTTGACTCATTAAATTGATTTTATGTTAAAGACTGTGTCTTGGATATATAAAATATAAAATATATATATATATATATATATATATATATATATATATATAAAATAATATATAATATAATAATAAAAAATAATAATAATAATAATATAATTTTTTTTTTTTAAAATTAAGTTTAAATTTTTCTTTTTTTCCCTTTTTAGGTATATTTTTTTTATTTATATTCGGGGGTTTAAAAAGGGGATAAAACAAAATTTTCTAAATAAAATAAAATTTTTAAATTCTTTGGGTCTCCTATGGTTTTTATCAGAACTTCCTTTGGGAAAAAAAAAAAAACAATAACGTAATAATAAAATATATATATATAATTATATATATATTTTTATTTATTAATATATATATTATATATATATTAATTTATATTAATTTTATTATATAAATTAATTAAAATTAATTATTAATTATATTTATTAAATTTTTATAAAATATTGTATATATATATATATATATATAAATATATTATATATATATATATTATATATAAATATATATATATATATATATATATATATATTATAAATATATATATATATATATATATATATATATATATATATATATATATATATATATATATATATATATATATATATATATATATATATATATATTAATATATATATATATATATATATATATATATATATATATATATATATATATATATATATATATATATATATACAGTATGTCCAAGGAAAGGGTTGAAGAGGAAAAACTTTTATTTTTGATTTTATCGAAAAAAACTACTCTTGATGAAAAATTTTGCTACTTCTTAGAGTAAGATTGGGGTAGAAACATTTAACATATTTTATACGCGGTGTTGAAAATTGAAAAATCTTAAAATTTACAAGTTATGGAAATAAGTTACTAGAAAAGTTGTTCAAATTAGAGTTAGTCTAATACCAACTTTCGAAAAAATCGGCCTACTTTTTTTTTATTTGGGATTAAATTTATTTTAATATTTAAATTTTAAAACTTTAATATCAATTTATAAATTTTTTGCTGTTAAGCAAGCATTTAAAGCTGACGTCTGCGGCTAATGAATTATAAAAGCGGGGGGGGGTCAATAAAGCTTGTCACTATCACGCCTACTAGTACAAAAATTTTAAATTAGTTATTTTATAATGATATTTTAATCACAAATAAATAAAAGTGGGCCGATTTTTTTTTAAAATTTATTTGAGACTACCTTTTTTTTTTTTTTAACCCCTTTTTTTTAATTATTTCCTATCTTTGCAAATAAATGCCCTTTTCTCTTGTACCATTTTTTAAATTTTTTAATTTTTAGCACCGTTTTTTATAAATTTGTGTAAATAGGTTGCAAAGATATAGTACAAAATGTACGAACATAACACGGTCCTTTAAATTTTTTAGCGATGTTCTGACGCTTTTATCCCGTCACTAAAGTAATTTTTTCATTGCTAAGATCCCAAATTGGGCTAAGTTCTTTCCACAATTTGCTGTTCCACTCTTTTTTAAGAAGTTTTTACTGATCTGTCTATATTATTGAATGTTTTTTTCATTAATACAGACATATTATTAAAAAAACTTACCAAGTCAAAAAAGAATGGAACCGCAAATCGTGAGCTAATTTTAGATCTTGATACTTTGGATAGTAAGTTAGCCTTTATTTTAAGTGAATAATTATGTAAATTTACATACCAAATCTTATACCTTTATGTGGAACGATAACGAAGTGATGATAAGGGGGAAACAGGCTGAAATGTTTTGTGTAATGCACACACTGCGTGCGTCAGGCCGAAACTTTTATTATACCACATTTAACACGTAAAAGGACCAATATTCCAATATTATAGCCTTTAACCTTTTTCTTTGTATAAACATATTTTTCCTTGTATGTACGTACCATGTTTTCGCATTTTAATTTTATTTTAAAGTGATTACTACGTTACCGGCAGTATAGCGTGCTGAGAGGTGCACGCCCCCTTCTCACCCCCGACCCTGCAGGAGGTCGAGGGATCAAAAGGTGCAACGTAAAAATAATTATAAAAATCGTAAAAATTGAGGGCAAAATGGGTATTTAATGGATTTTTAAATAATGTGTTACGTGTAATACAGCGCATAAAACATTTTTATAGCTGCTGGTATATGGTGGCCTATGTATAGGGGTTTTCGAAAAAGGTTATCAGGAATGCGGAACTCTATTCCTTTAAAAAAATATATGTAAATAGTTATTTATGTTATAAGGATCGAACTAAAGATCAATATATGATGGGCGTGTTTCATAATAATCGTTTTCGATTTAAATAACATTCCAAACCCTTTATTAATTAATTAAATTAAAGATTTTCTAAATTTTGTTAAAAAATATTCTTGATTCCGTTTTTGATAATTTATGTCAAATATAAAGGCAATAATAATTTACGTTATAAGACCGGAAAGTAGTGTTTTGCAGGTCGAGCCAAGCGGTTTTAAAATAATAAAACTTTAAGGGGAACATATTCTATTTGCAAACGACATATTTGAAAATTTTTTTAATAAATAAATGAATTCTTTTTAACTCAAAAAACGCATGTCTAAATACTTATTTTTCATCATGGATCTTGTAAATAGGAAACAAAGAATAATTTGGAAACTCATTTGAAAAGTGTCATGACACAATTACGTAAAAAATAATGTCTAAGTTTTATTAGAAATAATTTATTTTAGACACGGTTTAAAAAACAAAGTGGAGTTCTTCGAATCAATAGCATTCACACGAACCTGAACCGAAAAATGTTTTGGTTAGTTCTGGTTAGTAGTACTTTATTTTATTTTGTTTTCCTTGTAGATAATGAAGCGTTAGATAACTTTAATAAAAGTGAAAATTGAAAACGTATACCTACTATAAAATAGACACGAATAAGATTCGTAAAAAAATTTAATAAATTAATTAAATATATACGTGGGCCGAAATGGGTGATATAAAAGCGGGACGGTTTTAGGTTTAGGCCCAGATGGGCAGAATTGATACATTAAACATAATCTTTTGGGTCGAGATGGGCGACTCCCAATTATAAATATTCTAAAATTTGAATTAAAGGTGGAAGGATAATGGATATTTTATTCATTTATTGGCAAAACTTTCTTTCATCTAATCTTTGTGCTTGACTCTTCAGCTCCCTTTCTAATTAACGTATTCAGCTCGACCAGCTCTACTTCTTCAGAATCAGCTTTAGTCCGTCATCAGTTTATTTTTTTTTGTAATGTCCACAAGAAAATCTACAATCACTAAGCCAAATTGAATTTTCCAGTTTCGGAGTAGTTTTTATCGGGCAAGGTTTTAAATATTCTTCTTTGTAATGCTTGAGATCTAATCTTGTTTACAATTTTTACTACAAATTTCATAACTTTGTTTTAGTAACAGCAAAATTTCGAAAAACGTTCATATTTATGACATAACGCCACCAGGCCCTTATTAGAACCTTCCATAGCTGGGGCGTCATCAGTTGTCAAGCCAAACAGTATTGGAATGTTCTTAGAAGAAACAATATTTTTGAGATGAAAAAAACTTTCGGCCAGTAGTACGTTCTCTCAGTAAAATAAATTTTAAAAAGATCTTTTATTTTAAAATCACTAAAAACCATTCTGACTAGCGGGGACATCTGGAAGGTGTCATTCATATCCGTGGATTAATCCAGTTGTGGGAAAAATAAACACAAGTATCTAAGATACTTATTAACTATCTTACCACTGTATTAGCAGAAAGCTGCATAGATTTTCTAGCAGGACAATACCTCGTTCATATTATGGCAAAAAACGATTCTGCAACTTCTAAAAACGGCAGGTTTAACATTTCTCCGTCTTTAAAAGGTTTCTCTTCTTGTGCAATTATCTGAGACACACGGTATGATCTTTCAGTTGTATTCTTATCATTGTCGGCTGTTTCAAAAAATATTGGCTGTTGTCCAGCTAATTGGCTTTTTAATTATTTTAGTTTTTTTCTTTCTGATTAGATTGTAATGGAAATAATTTTTCAAAATTTAAATGTACAGTTTTATAATGTCTTTCAATATTTTCTTTTTTATCAACAGAAATATTTCATAACAAACATACATTTTTACCTTTAATATCTATAAAAGTATTGTTCTTCGTAAGTCAAATGAAATTAGTATTTCTTTTCCTAGTTACTACTGCTTTCCATCATTTTTAGCTGCAGACCAACTCCTACCCACCCGCTGGGGGGTAGGAATTGGTTCTGGCCAATTCTAGCGTGATGAAGCCGGCGGCAGATCACTTACCGCAGTGTTGCCGCTGCTTGTGTTTATTATAGAATTTGGAAATTTACGGAAGCTTCTATGATTTTTACAGCTTTATATTTTTAATATATTATGACTCACTGGTTCAAGATGTTACCGATGATTTTGCTTAATTTTGTTAGAAGCTTAAGATTAGTAAATATGTTTGCAAATATCTTTTAACATGCTTAATAAAAGTACAAATTTCCTTAAAGTAATTATATTGTCAAGTTTTTTATAGTACTTTCACTATATAAGTATACACTATATACGCAAAGATGATATAAGTGCTTGCGTAAAACCACAACAAAACATGTTTTTTCAACTGACAAAATAATTTTCTTGGGGAAGAACAAAAGAAACAAAATAGTTCTAAACATGTTACATATTAAGAATTTAAATTCCCCTTATTATACAATCAGAAGACAATAAAATTGTCGACATTTACATTAAATGCTTGTGCGTAAAAATGGCGCTTTGACACTAATAACAGGTTGTCCCATGGCGAATTAAAGACGAAAGCCAACCCGAGACAATAATTGATTTGCCATTTAATTTTTTAAAGTGTAATTGACAGTGACTTTTATAAATATGCAATGGTTACGTATACAAGAATTTTTAAAGATAATTTTTATGTTTACAAATTTACTTTCTTAAGCCAGTCTCTAATTGTTTTGGAAAACAAACGCAAGGTAATGCAGATATCACTCCCACTGAATCTTCAAATAATATTGGATTGAAACACTATTTTTTTTACCTTTATACCACAAAAACATAATCATGTTCGTTGTCGTAAAAAAAGTCTGCCAGTACTCATCCTTTGCTTATGAGGGCAAAGATTTACGTTACTTTGGAGAATGAACTTAATTGGAACCAACACAATATATCCATAGCCCATAGCAGCTTTAAAAAACAGCTTAGATATCAATACCGACCTTTATTTCCTATTCACGTCAATGATCTACTCTTTTCTGTATTGAATTCATAGTTTTGCTAATAATAGTACCGTTCAAAAAAATATTAGTTTTACAAGTCAGTTTCTAAGGCCGATTGGCAAAACAAACGCAGAGTAAGGAAGATATCTCCGTCACAAGACCACAATCATGTTCGCTGTTGCGAATATAGTCAGTGTTTCTTAAGGGCGCCAAGATCTGCAGTCATTAAACTTTGTGGAATTTGTGTTCGGAATCGCAGGACCCTGTAGAAGAGACGAGTTAACCAACTTAAAGGCTAGTGATGTCGATTTACATTCATGTATTTTGGTAAAACTTCCTAACACAAAAACTAGAACTCCAAAAACCTTTACTATAGTAGATGATGATAAAAAAAATATTACTTTGAATTTGTCTATATGTTCTTAGAACTTCAGTTTAACATCGACATAAATTCCTAAAAATTTACTACACGAAGAGAATTTTATAATTTCATCATTTAAGAATATGTTATTGAGAACGCAATTAGTTTAAGTTATACAGGATTCCCCATAATAGACTACCTGCTCAGTAAAATTGTTGAAACTTAATAAAACTAACATTTTATTACATTGAGTTACAATTCATTCTTTGGGAGTTACTATAACATACGACTTATCCAAACTTTTAAAAATTACGTCTTTTAAGTAAGTCCATTTTATAGATTTGACAAGAAATGATTCATGACAGATGAAGGAAAACTTGATCTATTCACCGGACCTGTTCAGAATTTGAATTTTAAAATCTTGGATGTTTTCTCTTTTGCCACAGAAAAAGTCTAGTGCAGTTAAGTCGGACTTAAAAGCCAATTTTAATCCAAATAGTGAAATGAGTGACTACACTTCTCAGAGACTTTAGGTTGTTAGCGGTATGTACTATCGCTTCATCTTCTTCTATTAAGTTACTCTTTATGTTTTCACGCAAAAAACTCGTTGTTAAACTGAATAATCCAGAGAATTAAAAGTAAACATTAATTACTGTTCAAACCAATGGATGCTTTATTAGAAAAATGCCTAGTGCCTACTACAGAGTTACACCATGATTTGATTTTTAAAATATCATTTTTAGTTATCATATAAAAAATTTGTATTTTTGTTATTGTAAATTATAGCTGGACATTGTTAAGGAATACTCCAGAAACGAAATATAAAATGTCCTGCTACTATTACTACCTACTGACGACTAACGGATCTGTTTGAAAAGGCATCACTGTCGGTATTAATGAATTTTTTATTGCATTAATACAGATTTTTTGTATTAAGTTAGACAGATGAGTAAAAAACTTGCCAAGTCAAAAAACAGTAAAACAAAATTGTGGACAAAACTTGGTCTAATTTTACATCTCAGTACCTTAAGAGTGCGATATATTTCGATAGGAACTTGGCCTTTATGTTAAATAAGTGTTTTTGTGGGATATCTTGGGGCTTTAATAAAAAATACTTTGGATTGCGGCACCAAAAATCAAGTTTTTTTTTATATTCATATATATTTGACACAAATTCTATTGGTTAAACATGGAGGATTATTGGTAAAACATGGAGGACAATATTTTGAGATACAATCAGATTCATAATAAAATACATCTATAGTTATATTTTAGTAAAAACTAAAGGTAGTGATGAGCGAGACCGGTCTTGGTCTTGCGGTCTTGGTCTTGGTCTTGCAGCAAGACCAAGACAGAGACCAAGACCAAGACCGCCTTTTCGCTTGCAAGACCAAGACCAAGACCAAGACCTGCAAGACTCTTGCACTTCTGCAACTTTTTTAAAATATTATAATATTCAATTTTTTATATTCAATATATAAGGTATTTTATACAGAAATGACAAAAAATTTTGCGAGAACTAATGAGAAACAGGTTTTATTAATAAAATAATAATTAAATGGATCACTTTGTTATTTTATACAGTTCTTTAACAACGATTATGAGTAAATTCAATAACATGTTTCAAAAATAATAGGATTGTGACTCAATTTTCTGACAAAGCAGGATATCTCCGAAAACGTTTAGCGAGTGCAGAAAAGAAAAAAAGAAACTAGGAGGGGTGGAAAAAAAAAGCATTAGTCAAGAAGTTTAAAGAAAATAAAGAAATTATAAAAATATTTCTAATAGTTTTTCGGGTTTTGTTCATTTTTATCAAAACCAAAAATTATATTTAAAAACTATCTACATTGACATTGTTTCTATATGACAGTTTAACAATTTTACAGCATAATATACAGGGTGGTGATTTTTTTAAATGAATTTTTTGTCATAAATTTTATATTTTAGTTTAAAAGTTAAAAATAAGGGAGTTTTCTTGAGTTGCAGTGGATTCTTCGGAAAATTCTGAAATAAAAAAAAAATCACAGTTTACGCCCTTTTTTATATAATTTTTTCATATTCAGTTTTTTACCATAATGAACGGGTTTTGGAGATATCGAGCTTTGTCACAGTATTGAGCCACCTTGTATATGCAGAAGGTTTATAAAGTATTTGTACAAACTTTGTACAGCAAATGTTTGACTAATTTAAAGATAAAAAGTGCATATGAACTGAAAAGATTTCTGAATAACTTTTTTTTGAATCAGAGACCAATGTTTACATATTAGAATCATTTTCACAAAAATTTCACATCTGGTTGAAATTAAAAGTTTTTTTTCTGCTCACACAGTACATAGTTTTGTATTTCTTTTAATTTTATATGTCTCCCCAAAGAAAATTTTAATAATTCTTATCACTTAAATGTTTCTATGTGCCACTAAATGTATAAAAACAGGTTGTGTCTCAATTTTAACTAAAAATGAAGCATAAATAAATAAACCCCTACATTTAAAATATGTGTTTTATTCAAATAATTTAAATGTATGTGTAAGGCTAAAATTGGCTTATTTTATAATTTCAATGCAGAAAGTATAGTTTTCATCTTTATTTATTTTTAAGTATTAAAAAAATATATTTTATTCAATAGTACTTAGTTTAAATTATTACTACCAAAAAAAAAGCAAGACCCGCAAGACTCTTGCAGCAAGACCAAGACCAAGACCGGGTGGTGCAAGACCAAGACCAAGACCTTCCTTTGGCTTGCAAGACCAAGACCAAGACCAAGCTTGCAAGACCAAGACCAAGACTAGCCCGGTCTTGGTCTTGGTCTTGCTTTGCTCATCACTAACTTAAGGCTTGTAACTTAAAAATATATATAGGTGATGTAAAATTTATGGCCATTTTCGGCTCTATCGACAAGTTTTACCTAATAATCACCGCATTGTGTCCATGTCAAAAAAAGTTATTTTTTGCGTTTCAGTGTTAAATGTTTAAATATTTTTTTTTTACATTTTTCCATAACCTTTTAATATCTATCCACATTACTATTGATGACGCCACGCCACTGGTTTATCGAGGTTCAAATAACCATTTCACCCCATTATTAAGGCGAATATAAAGCTCTATAGCAATTTAAGTAATAAGTTAAATAAGAATATGAATGAAAAGGTAAACGCGTGGGGTAAGTCAAACGCCATCAAATGCCGTCCGT
The DNA here is from genome assembly GCA_019359885.1 of Listronotus oregonensis. Taxonomy (NCBI): domain Eukaryota; kingdom Metazoa; phylum Arthropoda; class Insecta; order Coleoptera; family Curculionidae; genus Listronotus; species Listronotus oregonensis. Next base: position 1,029 of record JAHBCN010025028.1, on the reverse strand, counting down.
CAATCTCACCATGGCAGAGTAATTAGAAATAGCGAAATAAACTTCAGGTACAACATTGAACTTTATCATTAGGTAGAGTGTTTTAAATACCAAGTGTACACAGTAAATGTTACATAATTTTGTATAAAATATAAGCTATACTTGTATAATACAGGGTTTTACATTTATTACTACTGTACTATAAAACTATCTTTAGCTTGTTAACAGCACTACCGCGTTGTATTTTCTAGCTATTGTCAATGACAACGGAGCTAACATAAAAAAGGCTCGTGAAATAGTTAGCAGCCAGTACGATTACAATACTAGTTATGCTTGTAATTGCCACGATCTAAACCTTCGTTGAAGACTTCTTGAAATTAGACTATTTTTCCAATTAAAAAAAAAACATAATTTTAATTGTATCTGACTCGAAAAGTTCGCAGATTTTACATGCAAGCTTTGAAAAAATCCAGTTGAACAAAACGGGGCGATACATCTCGTTAAAATTGCCGGTAAAAATAAGATGGGATTCCTTTGTTTCTTGTCCAAAAAGCTTTTTGGACACTAAACATTCATTGAAAAGTTTAGCAGTTGATCGTCCAGATATTTCTTATTCTGATGTAAAATTACAAAACATAAACTTTTTCAAAACGAATTTTGGTTTCAAAAAAACAACAAGGGGTTTTTCACCAATCTCTAAAAGAATTTTAAGTTTTTAAAGCTAACGGGCCAACAATCTCAAAAGTGTTTATCTGCTTTTTTGAAATAAGGTCTATATTACGTGACAAAGTATCAAATTTATCTGTACTATGTTTGAAAACCAGAAAATGTCTTTAATTCTTGAAAAACGAGAAAATAAATGTTTAAAACCCGTTCATCTTGCTGCTTACCTATTAGAACCAAATCTGACTGAAGCTGAAAATTTAATTGCAATGGAGTTCATCTATGAAACTGCAAGCCGTCATTCAAAATATTCTTCCAAAATCAATTTTGGAAGCACTCACAATAAAAAAAAGGGGTAATATGTTTGCTAAGGGAAATTTGTCATTT
>JAHBCN010025027.1:0-11520 GCA_019359885.1 Listronotus oregonensis | reverse complement strand
AAGGCGCTGAAATAAAGTTGTCCCACTACGGACAGATAATTTCGATCACAAGTCTAAAAAAAAAAAAAAACAAATGGTTTTTAAAAAAAGAAAGATCTTTAAAGAATTTACCACATTTAATTGAAAATCTAAAAAAAAGCGAACGTTTGAAAAAAAAAATAAAAAATCCCCCATTTTTCCACTATTTTGGCCCCGAAAATTTTTATTGCCAAATTGTTAAATTGGCTTAAAAAATATATATATATATATATATATATATATATATATATATATATATATATATATATATATATATATATATATATATATATATATATATATATATATATATATATATATATATATATATATATATATATATATATATATATATATATATATATATATATATATATATATATATATATATATATATATATAACAAATATGGGTCCGCTTTTTTTTGAAATACGGACTGAAAGATTTTTATTTCATTTTTTTTTTTTTAAATAAAATCTATAAAAGTGTAAATGTTGGAGAAAAAATTGGTATTCGGGGTTTTTTGGTATGACGGATTTGATTCTAATCTTAAGGCCTTTTTGTGGGGGGGCCCACCTACATTTTTTATTTTTTAAAAAACATTTTTGGCGCGGCCCTGTATTATTTTTTTAAAAATTAAATATTTGTTTTGTCTTTTTAGGTCAAAAGGTAGGTATACTTAAAAGTTGATATAAAACCTTTTGAATATTTGGATTTAATAAATTACGACGCACTGATTTTATTATAGCAAAATTTAAAACAAATACAATAAAATGTATAATTAAACAATATTTTTAAAAATTTTAATAAATATATTGTTTTTTAATTATGTTCGGCAAAACATAAACTAGGTTTTATAATTTTCAAAAATTCCACCATTTACATCTAAGCACATGTCAGCTCTGTGGTGAACACCCTGTATCTCGGAAACCAAGGCCTTGCGAACCCATATTTTTAAAGACTTTTATGTTTATTTTTGGACCCTGAGTACTACCTGAAGTATTGACATTTATTATAAACCCCTTATATAAGCTAAGAGAATGCCTACACTTTCATTTATTTTACAGAGTTGGGATTGGAATTTCTTAAAAATATTTTAGGAGGTAATTTTTAAGGGTCCAAGGATGCGAAAAATGCAAAAAAATAAAAATCGTTTTTTTAAAAAATTTAAAGTGGACTAGTACCTTAACAGACGACCGGCGTATCCTACTAATCAAAAACACCCAGATCTGTACAATCCGAAAGATAAAACATAAACAGCCTGTCCTTTTTAAAAATTAAATTTTCCCGTCGTTTACGGTAAAACCGGAAATCGGGGGGAACTTGTCAGACATGCATAAAAATGATTCGTTAGAATAACAACCCTACCAAGTTTTGTTTTAAATTGATAAAAAATGCAGCAGGGGAATAATCCGGGGGGAAACCCGTATAAACAAGAATATTTATCATGGAAAAAAAAAATTTCCCGGGTTTTTTTTAATTTTTTTTAAATAAGTGAACTTTTAAACCCGGATTTTGGGGCCCCGGAGACTTTTAAAAACGCATAAACCGCTCCGGCAGTCCAGTAATTTTCCGCCGTTCAGTCTAGGGGGGCCCGGGAAGGGGGGGAAACTTAAAAGGAGTGCTCGATCCCCAAGGGTGGTAAACATAAAAGGAGTGCTCGTCCCCTTTAACCCCCCCATATACCCCCAAATTTTAATGTCAATTTGATTTTTAATAACGTTATGCCTATTGTTTTGTTTACAAGTAGTATAAAGTCTTAATTTTATCAAAGGGGTACAATGGATAAAAAGTAGGTGTACATCCAAATTATTTTTTTAAAAAAAATATTTAAAAAAATAAATCTACCTTCTTTTCAAAATCATGACGTCCCAAAAATAACCTTATCTGCGGACAAATAGTAAAAATCGACACTCTTTGTTAAGTTCCCCCTTTTTCGACCCCCTTTAAGCCCATATACCCAAAATTTAAATGTCAATTCCTACGACGTAATCGTTTTGCCTATTGTTTTGTTTACAAGTTTGAATAAACAAATTTTAAAAAATAAATCTTCTGGCAAAACGGTAACATCAAAACATAACCTATATCTGCAGACAAATAGAAAAATTAACACTCCTTGTTGTTTACCACCCTTGAGGTCCGGTTTTTTCATTTCAACAAAAATTTTATAAATGGGTGTAAAGGGCTGCCAACTCTGACGGGGTTTTTACTCACTTTTAGCTAATTTTTTTTAAACTTCGACGTTTAAAATTAATATCTAATTATACATAAATTTTGCATGTTTTCAACTTTATACAATTGCTATGGTTGCGAATGTTTAGAAGGTATTTTGTTTAATTATTTTTTTTTAAATATTTTTAAATTCAACTTTATTTTTTTTTTGGGGAATTAAAAAAAATTATTATGTAGAAAGCGTACCTTAAAAACACTAATTTATTATTTTATTATAATAATAAATACTGTCAAAATAAAGTAATAGAATGATAATAATATAATAATAATAATTTAAACCTATAAAAAAAAAAAAAAAAAAATTTAAAAAAGGAAAACTATAACTTAAAATTATAAAACAAAAACAACATACTTAAACTTAAAAAGGGTTTTTTTTGAAATATTTTAATAATAAAAAACTTGTATTTTATTTTTTTTGGTTTCTCATCCAGAAGTCGTTCGTTCCCTTTTAAATCTAAGCAGCTTTTCTCTGAATTAGTAGAGACAAGCCGTTCGAATTTTTTTAATTCCCCCACTTAATGTTTATTAAAGAGAACATACGTTCTGAAAAAGCAGAAGTCCGGAATGCAGAACAAAAAAAAATTATTACAAAAAAATTTTTTAGGACGTTATATTTTAAAAATAGATCACCATCTTTGGTTAGTTGTGTAAGAATGCCAAATATTTAAAAATAGATTCTTTAAGTAACATAATTTCGTCGAAACCTTTCTGAATCGCGTTTTAAATAGATTGCCAAACTTAACCAATATACTATCGTCGCTATAATCAAAGTTCTTTTTAATGCAGTTAAGAAAATTATTATAAAAAAGTAACAAATTATTCTTTATTTTTACTTTTTCATCTTGATTCAAATATAGATTAATCAAGACCAAAAAACCTTTTATCTTTTCTAAAATTAATTTTAAATTTAAAGTCTTTTAATTGTTTGAAAAGATGGATACATGTAATTTCATTGGCCTCCAATTTTGAATTCGTTTTCTTCAAAAATTGGCAACACATGACTACAGAAAGGAGGACAAATGTCCTCCGCGTAGCTGCGGAGAATGGAGCCACTGGATTTAAGGAGGACAGTACTATCGGCTGGAGGACGGTTGGCATCCCTAGTATTAACAGCAATGATAAAGTAGTGTCAAAATGAAAATTGGTCACAAAGAAGTTTAAAGGTGTTTATATTTTTTAAAAAAGAAAAAAATAATGAATATTGGTTAAAGATGGCAGAACCATCGAAAATCAAAAAGACATAATCCGAATACTGTGGTAAACAAAAACATTAAAAACAAGATAGACTCCATTATTTACATTTGATTGAAATCATACATTGGTAGAGTTGCCAAATTCAGCGAAATGGCTGATTATTTAAGGCCACTTGGACTCACTTGGTAATTCTCCTTATGCCAATTTACAAAATTTTTTTGTTTACCTTAAAACTTTCTTAATTAAAATAAGTATAAACGAACTTCAAAACAAACAACCTTTTTTAAAACATAGTTTTTACTACTTTTAACAATATTTTTTTTAAAAAATAAAAATAAAGTACAAATTTAATTTAAACATCGACAACTCCGCCATTATCGCGTAATGCGCGTTCACGTCATTTTATTCATTTTTGCCGTGTGCTGCATTGTCAGTTTTTGTTTTTGTTTGGAATAAGTGTGTTTACGGTTTTGTGCTGTTAAAAATAACCAAAACTTGATTTTGTGTGAAAAAAAATTAATTATGGATCGATCGTGTCTTATTTGTAAGAAAGGGTTATAAAAACCCAAAATGTCTTTTTTACAGGTAATTAAACTCATAGGTTATGTCAACCCAAGGCCAGTGGGGCCCGTGGCTGGGTTTTAGCCGAATTTAATTTGTGTGTATGTTTGTTATTTATTTTAAAAATGTTGAAAAGGTTTTATTTTCTAATTAATACAATATCCTAAATAATTGTTGGTTAAGGGTATGAATGTTTATGCTTACTAAAATAATATGTTTCTATACGCTTAAATTAACAGTTTATATTTACTTCAGGTTTCCGATAAATTTGGAAAAAAACGTGTGTGGAGTTTTTGGTTTACAAGACAATAACAATGTTCCAAAGCAACCTGACATATGTTCAGATCATTTTGATGGAACGGATATTATTTGTCAACCTAATGGACGTAAACAGATAAGGCCAGATGCTTTACCGCGTGAAAATGTTTCCGTGTTTTTGCACTATCCCTCTTCTGGGTCAGTACATTAATTTCATATATATTTATTGCTTAAAAGATAGAGTTTTAGTGGATTTAGTCTTTGTCATCATTGCGCTTTAAACAAATAAGTAGTAGATTTTACGGCGCGTGCAAAAATGTTTTGCAAAAAACATAAAAAAATGTATTTGAGGCATCTTGAAATTTTAATAGGGTATTATTTATAACTAAAAAATGAGATTCTCAAAAAGACAGATAATTTTGGTGGGACTTTCCATATGCCAGGTGATCTAAAAAATTATGTATAGTAGCGAAGTCACCTTGGATTATTACCTTGGAACCCAGCTGCTGTGTATAAAATTTAAAATAAACTATTAAACTTAATAGTTAATATCCTCTATAAAAATGTTTACCCCTCAAAAATTGCCGCTTTTTCCCTGGGGTGAATTCCACCTTCTCGGGGTGGAATTTTTATCAAAAATAAATATGGAAGTGGATAGATTAAATAATTTTAAGCAACTTTTGTTTTATAAAGTTTTTTCGAAAGGCATTACTTTCCGAGTTATTCGCAATTGAATATGTCAATTTTTCAACTAAAACAAACACGTTTTCAAACGGTTTTTCGCAAATAACTCAAAAAGTAAGCATTTTATCGAAAATATCATTCTTACAAAAAATATAGCTTATAAAAAATACCAAGAACGGTGGGCTTACGATGTCCATGGACCCAATACTATACGGAATTATAGCCTGTTGAAGGTTGGTTCTTATTCGTCAAATGCCAACATTAAAAGTTTTAACGTAATATAAACAAAAAACGATACTTTTTTTTGGAAAAGCTCATAAGACCTTTTTTGAAGTACTTAAAAAAACTTAATTTTCGTTTTTTAAAAAAGTTTTTAGCACTAAAATTAAGCGAGTTATGGCCAAAATAAAGTTGATCTCATATTTTTTTAATGAAAAAATGTAAAATCACCACCTAATTACCATTAATCAAAAATAATCGTTCTCACTTTACAATTCACTTAATTTTGTATTTGTAATACACTCAGGAAGTTTGACTGGTTTAAGTGCATATTTTTGAAAAAAATTGAGCTTAACGTGAAAGAGACATTTTTGTAATTTTGAAATAAATAGCCTTTTCTTTAAAATATCTCAAAAACCCTTAATGATACGTAAACAAAAACAAAACGAAAATTTTTGGTAAAGAAAAACCTACAATTTTGTATTCTACAAAATTTTATGCATCATTAAGGGTTTTTGAATTATTTTGAAGAAAAGGCAATTTTTTTCAAAATTAAAAAAATGTCTCTTTCACTTTAGGCTCATTTTTTTTAAATATGCATTTTAAACCAGTCAAACTTCCTAAGCATATTACAAATACATAAAAAAAGTAAATTCTTAGGTGACAAAGATTATTTTTAATTTGAGTGGTAATTAGGGGATGATTTTCACATTTTTTTCATCCAAAAAAAATAAAGATCAAATTTACGTACGAAATTTTACATTATTTCGGACATTGGATGCATAAGATCCCGACTTAAAACGGGACACTTAGCAATCCTACTTGTTTTCGTAACTATAGTTTTTAACGACTGGCCTACTTTCCAATGACGTAGCGCTCAGTCCTTAAAGCTTTTAGGAGTTGTTGGAAACCCTCTAACTTTCTTACAAAAAATACTACTCAAGTATAATTTGTTTTACTTGAAGTACTTTTAATTACTTCAAGTAGTTTTATGTACTTCAAGTACTTTGGTGTCTTCAAGTACTTTGTTTTACTTCAAGTACTTTGTCCTACTTCAAGTACTTTTTTAATTTACTTGAAAATGCAAGTACATTTTAATGAATACTTGGTACTTGTACTTGAAGTAAATTTAAAAAATTAAAAACTTAGTACTTGTACTTGAAGTACTATTTAAGAGTACTTTGACAGCTCTGGGTATAAGTTTAAAAATGTTTTATTCGATAGATAAGCCCTTTTTGTACTTATGTTTGATTAAATAAAAATATAAATATATTTTTCTTATAGCCTTATTTAATTTTTCCCTACAATATTGGAGGATATTAGAATAAATTTTTCTTTTTTTAAATGTGGGGTCACAAAGTTAACAACAAAATTGTAATTTAATTATCTTATTGGTAAAATGGTTAAAAGAAATATTCAAATGCATCATTTATGCGAAACCGCTAGTAATTTAAAGATTTTAAAGTAAAAACAAATTATTTAAAATGTACGCCACTGGTAAGTTTCTCTGGGCATCTGTGACAGTGTTGCCATTTTCCCACTTCGTGTATGACTGCGATAAGGCTATCATTCTTCTACTCATTTAAGAAAAGTTATCGAATGTCTGATTGTGTTTATCTGACATTTATGAATGAATTGTGTAGTCTATCTAGTTTTACTTCATTCTGTTTTGCCGAAAAGATGTATAACCCTTTATGACAATAAAGATGTTTGTTATTATTATTAAACATTGCCCAAAGTATCCTTTTAATGGTTTTTTAAATTGCACAAACTGGTTTATATTGTTGTCAAAAACCGTTATACGAAAAAAAAAGCCCTTTATTTTATATGTGCTTAAATAAAAAATATATTTAAAAAAAAATACTTTTTTTTTTGTATAATTAACAATTCAGACTCACATAATATAAAAATAAAAAAAAAAATAATTTATTCCCCCATTTTTCGCCATTCCTACGCATCAAAAAGAAGCGGATACCCGCCCTGCCAGTCCAGTTGGTGTGCACAATTTGCCCTTTGTCCCAACAGTTCGTAATGTGGGGCCCCAAAAAATCTCTTGAGCTTTGGGGTAAGTTTGGAGACGTTCGACCTGTAACCATCGTAGAATGCTAAAGCTGTGGCCAAGGCTGGGGGGGTACCCTAAAAAAAAAAATAATAATATGGATTGGGGGTTATTTTCGAGTTTGATACTGAGGATGGCAATACTTAGCTTGGGGCAGCGTTCCCATTTTTTAGTATTCGCGGCCCAATTTAATATAATTTTTATCCCCCCCCCCCCCTTTTCAAAAAAATGTATTTTAAAATTTTTGGTCAAACCTACATACGACCTTTTCCTTTTTTTGGGTGGGTGTATCGTATAGTTACTTGAAAAAAATTTTTTTTTTCTTTAATAAATTATTATATTTTATTGCGAGGCAAGATGTTATCACGAGAAGTTTTTGCAACGTTTTTTAAAATTTAAAAATAGAAAAAGCATTTCCAAACAGACGGAAAGCCGAGAATTTTCGCAATAGCTTATTTGTGATGAAATTGAGATACTTGGTCGACATTCAGAAATTAAATAACTTAAACTTTTCCCTCGTCAAAAAAATACAGGGTGATTCCTAAGTTAACTTTTTTTTTAAATGTGTATAAAAATCGTTAAAATAAGCAACTTTTCTAATATTTTTTTTTTCAAAACCCCAAAAAAAACAAACCCACCTAAATTTATTAAAGGTGCAGGCTTGAGCATAAAAAGAATTTATTTCTTTTTCGTTTGTTTTTTGTTTTTTAAAAGCATTAGACTCAGTCATATTGCTTTAAACGGACGAGGCGAGAGTTAATTTTAATTTTAAATCATTGTTAAATCGCGAAAATGGCACAATCCAAAAACAATTAATACGTGGATATGTTCCTTATTTATGGAGAGTGTCGTTAATCTGCGACCGCTGCTTCGAGATTGTATGCGCGACGGTTTCCCTTGCGGGCTCATTCTGGACCCAAGTACTCGAATGATTGCAAGTTAGGTCGGTTTAAGTAAAAAAAGTGTGGACAACATTGCGGAAAAATCACGTCCAACGTATCCAAGCACTACAGCCAGAAGACTTCCTGGGCTTACTTTAGACAGGACCTATTCGAAACACTAAATGAATGTAAGTTCCTTATTTTTCAGTATTTTGAAAAAAGGTATTTAAAAAAGTTGTTTATTTTAATGTGTTCTATAAACAGTTTAAAAAAAGCGTCAACTTTTTGTAGAAATAGTAAAGCAGAAATTTAAAACAAAAAAACCTAACAATGTTTGCAAATGTGGATGATTGTGTTAAAACTTACCAGGTTAAAGAACAACATGTAAAAGTTGTTTTTGTCACCATTGAAAATCATTTAGCCATGCTGGCAAAGAATTTAAAAGTATTTTCTAGCTGACGACCAACTGACAACAAGTTACAAGTGGGTTAGGGATCCATTTCAGAAAATTCTCAAAGATTCTTAATTGCCGAGGAAGAAACCTTTATAGACTTCACGACAAGTGGCGAAACCAAAAGACAATTTAGTAATAAATCACTCTTTGAATTTTGGGGAGGAGTAGTGTCCCAAAAATGTAAATATTTTGCAACTTTATTTGGAAAAATTTGACTGTGTTCTTGTGTCTTAAAAGACTTTCTATTTGTGCCGTCATGTCGTCGTATCTATACGCCTTATGGACTTCGCAGACGGGAAGGCGATTCGGTTTTTTTAAGTGTAATAAAAATATATATTTAACAAAACTCAAGTGTATATTTTCGCCAAAGTTAAGGGTAAATTTTGTGATTTTTTTCTTTTATATAATTTGCGAATTTAAGCCCTATTGATAAAAATGGAAACATTTGTAGCTTATAGGTTTCTATACTGATCTACTAAGAATTTGACAAATTTCCTTGCAAAAATTCGAATTTGCGTAATTCTGAATTTAAAGCTATCAGTACTATTCCCTCTTATTTAAAGTAATATTTATACTTCATATTTCTTATGCTTTTTTTGTATTGAACCAAATTAAAGTCGATTTATTTTGTGTGATTAGAATTTATACGTCAGTTTGATTTAAACAAAAAAAAATTAGTTCAAATTTCCTTTAACTTTAGATGTTCCAGAAAGGCGACGTCGTACGACTTTAGGTATGTTTATATAATTTATATATTATATATAATATATGTTAAATAAAAAATTGTGTACATTTATTCTTCTCTTTGTGTCAAAAATAGCAATACTCTCTTTAGAGGGCGTCCTTAAAAACCTTAATTTGCATCTATGAATTTAGTTCACCTTTAGCAGACAGTGTAGTTTGTCTGTAACTACTTATTGAGCTGAAGCACAAAGATAAACCAGTTTCTCCTCTAAATTGCAAGGTTTTTTTTAAATGGTTAAATTTGTTAATTATTAAGTAATAACAAAGCTTTATTTCATATTTTGTGTTTTTGATTTGATAAGAGAGGCACGCGGCTATGCGGCTCTAAAGAGAAACTGCCTCTATCTAGGATGTCGTTAATTCTTGAGACTTTTTTTTGTATGTGTGCTTACCTATTGTAACGGCAGTAGCAACAACATTTCTCCATCCTGATTGTGCTTTGGAAATGGCATCCAAGAAGAAGGGTGCCAACAGCAATGATTTCAGGTCTTTGTCTGCGTCGAAAGCTTTTTTAATTTGTCCCAAGAAAACTGAACGGATAATGCATCCACCACGCCACATAAGTGCGATGGAACCGTAGTCCAGGTCCCAGTTGTGCACTTGGGCAGCTTCTCGAAGCAACATGAAACCTGCAATTTGAATGAGAGGTTGTAATTATGATATATTTGAAACTTATAAGCCTATGTTAATAAAATGTTTAGAATTAATTATAACCAAGCAAAATCGGTTTTAACGTTTTTAACCACTGAGTTTAGGTGGGTTAAGTTTACTTATGTTATTACGTCAGTAATCCTAAGGCTTGTGCCAAAGTTATTTCCACAATATTCTAGTTTTTACCGTCCTCGGAAGCTGATTTCCAGTTGACAGTTATTGGTTAACAGAAATAGATGTTTTTTTTAATTGATAAACAAGTTCCAAATGATTTTTTTTCTCCAAAATTTTAATACAAATTTGAAAACATGTTGCCGCAAAAATATAAATTATTCCTAAAACGTTAAAAATAAATATTAAATTCCAAACATAAACCGGGGGAAACAGGTTAAAACCAATTCATTTAGGCGGATACAATTACAATTAATTTCTGAAAGCTTACGTCTCAACGAATCTATTCTTTAAAAACAATTATTATCGTTATTAATACCGAGTAATCGGGTAGTTACTCGTAAAGCCCAAACGAAAATTCACCCTGCCATCTAAAAGTGCTGCGAGTGTTTTCGACGTTGTGAGGTTAGAACTTTTTTTTAATCACATCTGAAGCGTGTCCTGCGGTGGTCAAAGAACATACTTAGTTAGGACAAAAAAGGGCCCTGACAGAACCGCTTATACCGGCTTCGTCGTGTTTCATATTCGATTGCTTCAATGTGCCCGTGAAAGAAATTTTTTGACGTTTTGGTAACGTGTGGATTATTTCCTATGACTAGGAGCTGGACTATAAAATTATTCATGAAATGTGCTGGCTGAATCAGTACCAGATGGAAGCTAATGTCATAGCGATGAGGTTAAAATAAATTACCTAATTTTTCCCTGTTTCGACGACCAGTGCGGATTATCCTGAGGGCGCTGGCGACATCCATTTACACTTTTTTTGCATCCTGTAGTAAAAGAATTCTTCCAGCTAATTCTAATCTTTTCCATTATTTTCTACATTACTATAAAAAGCGCGAAGGAAGTCCGCACGGGCCAGTATATTTTTGACTTATAAAGCAAGTAGAAGTTGACAGTTAAAGGTTAAACAGTTATTATAATTACGTTACGTGAATTGTTGTTACTAAAGAAACGTTTGTAAAACTGATTTCCAATAAAAAGGTGTAAAATCAGGAGTTTTATATGGGGTGTTACGGAACAATACCTTTACTATATACAAGTTTTATAAAAATCTTTTAGGTATAGCTTATAGTTTCTGAGAAAAGATATAGCCGGTCTACGCTCTATAATATTTTGTTTATATCATACACAGGTAAAATAATATTTAAAATAGTTATTTTAAATTACAAGCCTTCGATATATTTATGCAATTTTTCTATGTCCTTACCTTGGGCATATGATACAATCTTGCTTGCGTATAACGCCTGTCTGATATCTTCTAAAAATTGTTTCTTGTCTCCAGCGAATTTTGTACTTGGACCAGGCAATACAGTACTGGCTTTTGTCCTTTCAGCCTATAAAAGGAAAATAATTAACAATACACTGGATATTTTAAAATGGGTGATATTGCC
>JAHBCN010025026.1:0-11452 GCA_019359885.1 Listronotus oregonensis | reverse complement strand
TTTTCAAATAATTTAAAAGCTGTTGTTTTACCCCTCCATAACATTGCAGGTTGTATGACAGCCATTCATAGCATGTAAAAAGAAAATGTGATTTTTACATTTAGGATAAACCGATAAACTTGAATTTAAAAATATTTGCAATGGTTGTTGAGCCTTGCCCGGTTTAAAAAATAAATGATTTTTTTAATTGTAGTTTGATCGGTAAGTAATACCAACAGATTAACATATTCACCAATTTGACTGAATTGATTAATTGCAGTTTCTAGGATGAGTACATCAGCGTCATAGTCAGGTTGCTTGACTAAAATATGTTCAGTGGTCAATTTTTCTTTTAGCATTGTAATGAACCAAGACTCATTATCAATGTTTGACAAGAATTGCTATTAGCTAGTTGGGACTGTCATAAATTGGTCAAAGAGAATATCAGAAGATGACGTTGTTTTTCACACACGGCGGCATTGTTTTGTGGCTTTATTATTTTTAGTAGAATTGGTATAGCCATCAAATACCACGATTGTTTTTTGACAGTGTGTCCCAAATTGGGCCTACATGTATTGGTAACTCGGGAACCATTAGAGCTACAGTGTTGGTTAAATTAGGAAAGTTTTAGACAATTTAATTGCAAAATTAAATCTGCTTTCAGATTTTATTTATTTTTTATGGTTTTTGAAATAATTAAGAAAAACCAAAATGGTGCATTTTTAACTTTTGCCTGTAGCTCGCAAACTACCAATTTTACGGTTTTAAGATTACTACATTATTGGAATACTTTTTTAAGAAGAATTTAATTTAAGTAAAAATATTTTGTTACTTTTATTTATTTTTGAGATATTTACCCAAACTTTGGATTTTCATACGGACGCCATATTGGATTTTTACATTTCTGAAAAGAGCTCTTCAAGAGCTTTTCATTGATGTATCACAAGTCTAGGTTTTCAGATTGCTTAAGCTCTAAAAAAGATTAATTTTGTTTATTTCATAGTAGGCTTAGACTAAACTGCGTAATGGCCGTCCCGTTTCATAAAAAACAAATGATACGCATCCGGAGCGGCATCAACCTAACCATAGACATTTAATATTCTTAGTGATGAACTTGTTACCCTATGGATCTTTTGTGAGAGCGAAATTCAAAACTTATACAAAAAAAATTATGCTTTTTGCAAAAATTAATACTTCCTAATATTACCTTAAACTGATAATAATTAAACACAACTGTAAAACAAAAATGTATCAGTAAACAAGAAAATAAAATCACAGTACACCACACATTTCTCGCATTTTTCCAACACCTTGCGGGTTACTCGGCGTAACGTGTTTCGGTTGATGAAAGCAAACACATCCCGTACCCTGTGTTCTAGTTCCAGCCCAGTTTCGGGCGGAGAAAACTCGTACACCTAATTTTTCCGTGTCTCCATAGGTAAATTAAAGGTGCATTTTAAATTACCTATGATGCCACTCCAAACATTAAAGCCAAACCTTGTTTGTAGCCTTTTTTTTTCTAAATTATGTGGATTTTCTGTACCTAGCAGTGATAATTGTGCCTATTAAAAAATCCACAATTTGTAAACCGGGTTTCGTCTGTCCAGAGAACCTTGTATTGGAAATTGGGTATCCGTTGACATTTAGAAATAAACCATTGACTAAAGGTGATTCGTCTATAGAAATCATTCCCCTGAAGACCCTGGACAATACGTAGTTTGTATGGATGAAAACGGTGTTTTTAAAGACCGATGCACAGATGACTTAGCAATTGTTGTCTGTTCTTCCACATTTCTAACCGATGTTGTGGGATCATCCCTAACATTTTCCATTATAATCGCCTTTCTTGCTTCATTATTTTTTGTATAAGTTTTGGGATTCGGTTTCACAAGAGATCCATAGGCTAACAAGTTCGCAACTAAGAATCTAAAATGTCTTTGGTTAGGTTGTTGCCGCTCCGGTTGTTCTTCGTATGCAAGTGCTGCAGCTTCTGTATTTCTGTTAGATTTAAAATAAATTTCTAGCATATCCACCTTTTCATCATTGGAATAATTAAGAGCCATTATTGTAAATACTTAAAATAATCAAAACTTGAATTTTTGTTGAAGGCGTTTCTCAACGAGAAATAAGATGCATGCTAATTTTGACATTTACATTATTTAAATTATAAGATGCGTATCATTTGTTTTTTTATGAAACGGGGCGGCCATTACGCAGTCTAGTCTAAGCCTACTATCAAATAAACAAAATTTATCGTTTTTTAGAGCTAAGCAATCTGAAAACCTAGACTTGTGATACATCAATGAAAAGCTTTGAAGAGCTCTTTTCAAAAAATGTAAAAATCCAATATGGCGTCTGTATGAAAATCCAAAGTTTGGGTAAATACCTTAAAAACAAATAAAGTAAGAAACATATTTTTACTTAAACTAAATTTTTCTTAAAAAAGTGTTCTAATAATGTAGTAATCTTAAAACCGTAAAATTGGTAGTTTGCGAGCTACAGGCAAAAGTTAAAAATGCACCATTTTGGTTTTCCTAATTATCTTAAAACCATTAAAGATAAATAAAATCTGAAAGCAGATTTAATTTTGCAATTAAATTGTCTAAAACTTTCCTAATTTAACCAATACTGTAGCTCTAATGGTTTCCGAGTTACCAATACATGTAGGCCCAATTTGGGACACTCTGAATTCTAAACATATTTATCTGCAATGTTGCTAAATATCTCTTCTGTAGTTTTACCTATATTATGCGTACAATGATGTATATCGGCGCATAGTAAAGGGAATAAAACTTTAGTAAATTTTAGAATCGCTTTTTCTCAGAAATGGTAAATTTTAGGAGAATTGCATGATCTACAATTTTTGTTAAAGCTATTTTTATCATAAAGCTAACCGTTTCGCTAAAAAATCCAAAAAACACATTTTTACTAATACCTGCCCCATCACTATATAGATTTAAGTATACGTTATGTTGTAAATCATTTAAAATAATTTATTTTACAGTGTTACCTTACCTCAGGTACTTAGGTATTTTAGACACCGGTAAATGTAATGATTTATGTCATGTCACTTTTTTGATAATTTTTTTAAGAACTCGCCAATTTTTATGCTTGCTTTTTGGTGCAAGTTCATAGTTTCATTACAAGAAGTTACAGCTGTTAAAATGTAATTCGTATTATATTTCGAGGTAATTGTATTTTAAACACATACATATGTATAACGTGTAAAGAAAGATGGTAAAGAAAGCGCAAGTTGTAATTACTGCGGGGCTTACCTCAGTGTTTATGGTTTCACTTATGGCAATCTTAAATAAAGTTATATTAATTAAGCTGGTAAGTAACTATTTTATAATCCGTTCATTTTCGGTTAAGGCAAACACCTAAACAAAATTGTATATTGTATTTAAGTTTTAAAACAGCGTCTTCACACTATTCTGTTATTATGGTGGCAGGTGTACAGGCGAGTGCCATAAGTCACATGAGGGTGAAACAAAGCTGGCTGGGTAGGATCGAATCCTTTGGAATCGAATCCAGGAATTGATTCCTTTTTAAAGATCCAAAGGCTGAAATGGATTTCTTTTTAAAAATAGGATCCCTGATCCGGATTCATAATATAATTTTAAAATGATCCTAATCGATTGTTTTTGGAAGAATCCGATTCCAAAAGGAATTGATTCCTTATCTTTCTAATTTGAGACAAATTGATTATAAATGCGGAAATTCTCCATTTTAAATTTCCAAATTTTAACCTAAGGTAATTAATTTCCAAATTTTGACCTAGAACCCTTAAAAAATTTTAAACGGTTCTTGTAAAACTGTCTGTAAAATTACAATAAAATGTACTATTTATAAGTTGCTTAAGGTTATCTCAAGAACCGCAATTAAAAACCTTATAAAGATGTAGCATCGCAAGTTTTTGAAAGACAGTTCAATTTTTTTTTTTTTTTTTTTAATGGTGGTTTTATTTTGATCTCAGAATTAACATATTTAAATAATACTTACCAAAAACTAATTTGGCTTAGAGTTACAGCACTTTAAAATGAGGCTAAAATTATATTTGGCGGCTCGAGCTCCGTGCTAACATCTTTAAGGCTTGATTAATCATCTGGATTATGTAGTATCATTCGTATCGTAGTTACCATTTGTATAAAAACTAAAGATGATTCGGATTCGTGGTCCGATAAATGGGAATCGATGCCCTGGATTCGATATCTTTTTTCCTTAAAACCCGAAAATTCGGATCCGTGAATCGATTCCTTTTTGAAGGATTCATCTCAGCTCTGGTGTAAACAATGCTTTTCAAATGAAATGTACAGTAACGGTCATTAAATCTTGGGCAATTCTTTTACCCTTTCGTAAAATAGGCTTATGCCACCTTCTACTGAATATAAATACCTGTTGAAAAACATAATAAAGAAACAGGTGTCCGTTGTCAGTGTCTAAAAATGTTTTTTAAAATGCCAAACTTAACTTTGGATCAAAAAGTATTAATAATTCAGCCGAGAGGTTGGCCATAAAGAGATGTGGCGTAAGAGCTTAACATCCCAAAGTACTATTCATTTTGTTTAAAAATGGCAGAAAACACACTCCTTTGAGAAAGAGCTGGAAGTGGTCACAATACGAATCTAAAATCAGTTTTTCCGGCAACCCCTGGTTCTTAATAGGGCCTCCACTTTTTTACCTTTTAAGTACATATATTATGGTTATAACTGGTTGCCTAATTCATAATTAAGTTGAAAAAAATAAAAAAACTGGATTATTTAAGGTGTTTTATATTAAAAATAACAATAAACTTTTTTTAAATTTTGTGTATTCAATTAATATTTAAGGTCCAGTCAGTTTAATTCTGTGGTAATCAGTTTCAAGAAGGGGAATTTTGGGAAACTGTCTAGAGATTAGTCCACTTGAAACCTCATAACTCAAAAACCAGAGGTTGCCGGAAAAAAACTGATTTTAGATTCGTGGTCTAACCCCAAAAATCCCCGTATGCACAAATTAATGAAATCGGCGTCATGTCGGAAAGAAAATTTTACCTAATTTAGTTAATGTTTTGAGAAAAACCATTTAAATCGGTAGTTACAGGAAACACTGAAAAAATATCCCAGCATCGGTTAGAACGGCACGGCAAAGAATAAGGCAAATATCCAAATGGATCTGCCACCCGGCAGCCTTAAAATCATTTTTAACAAATGCAAATAAAGAACAACGCATTGGATTTGCTCTACACTTTATGGAACCTCCCATTTTTTGGAAAAATATAATATTTACCGATGAAAAAGTGTTTTTCAGTCTGCTACAATGGGGTACTTAAGGTATACAGGTCTCGGAACACGATTTAATGAAACATATGCCCAAAAGAACAGAAGAAGTGGGCAATTTTCGGTAAATTTTTTGGGGGGGGCTGGTGTACAAGAACTTGGTGTATGTTATTTTATCGAAGGAAGGTTCAATGCGGAGATATATATAGATCTACTACCGAATATCACTTCCTTCTGTACTGGATGATTTCGGGATGGAAATTTTATCTTTCGGCAAAATAAGTTCCGTTCATACGGTCCGCAAGTCGATGAATAGATTGAAGAGCCGCGTATCAGGGTTTTACCGTGGCCCGCACGTAGCACGGATTTAAATGTTATGGAAAATATTTGGGGTTTATTTTTTTATACGATCCTCTTTAAATTGCTCTACCAGTAACGGATAGGCCATAGGGCGCCGGGCAAACGCCCGGTGCGCGCCGCCATTTCGACACTGCAGCGCCGGTTAGTTGAAGAAAAAAATAGCTCTTTTATATAATAATTACAAAAATTTGACTGATAATTAAATTTTAAATCCTTAATCTAAAAACTTGCAAAATTTAGGAGTTGATTTTTTAAAAATGTAAAAATATTTTTCACGCGATTCTGATCGAGTAAAGTCGTCAGCAGACAATTTCGTGACAAAAATTAACTCAATAATGAAAGAAAAAGGTATTGACGCCAATGTGGAAGAGGAGTTACCGGTTAAACGCCAAAAAAAGATCGGACAAATCAGGTTCCGATTCTGACAAGGAAGAGCTGAGCGTACTTGATAAATACAGAATTAATACTCATAACGATATCCTGAAGAGTACTAGTGCAAGATTTAATAAATCCAACTATCGAATTTTCGCATACCTAGATCCTAAAAATTTTGACGAAGTCAACGAAGAAACAATACCAATGAATGCTTTTGATCAGCTCAGGAAAATTGTTGATAAAAATAAACGAAGAAGCTACCGCAAAATGTTTGAGAAAAGAATTGATCCACTTTGCTGAGAACTGGCCAAGTTTGAAGAATGGCTTGAGTTCAATCGAAGCTGAAGACAATGATGACGAAGAAATTCCGGACAATTCTGAAAGCGAAGACGAAGAGGAAATCAAAGATAATGATGAAGTCGATGAAGAACAAGACGATAAAATTCGTTTTTAAAAATATACCAATTTTTGTCGCAAATGCGTGATTTGCTGCCTTTCAGTTTTAAAACGGTACAGCTTAATATGTAATGCCTATTCGATTATCGGTTTGGTATATAAATATCTCGCAACGCAGTCCATCACTCAAGAGGTGTGAACGCTGTTTTTTAAAACTGATATACATGAAAAATCGTCTACGAACTACTTTACATCAAGAACTTTTATCCAGCTTTATGTGCTCATGGCGGTTGAAAAAAAATCCTTCATAATCTCAATGTTGAAGAGATAATCGACTGCGATGCACAAAATTCCAAAATATTAAAAAATTAATGGTACTTTTAATTTATTATTACGTATAAATCTCTTTAAAAAAATTTCTTGGTGTTTTCAGTAATATAAATATACTTTATCAAAAAAATATATATTTTAATGTATATATGTGTATTGGTGGGGGACGGGGTGAAGACAAAAGTCTTATGGCGCCGCATCCCTCCAAATGCCCGGTAATAATTTTAGCGCCCATCCGTCCCTGCGCTCTACTAATAATATAAATGCATGTTGTCATGCCACCTGATGCCATATTGTTTAAACCGAAATTATTTAAACAATTGTAAGAAATTTTTATTTTTTAATCGGACAATTTTTTCATATTCTTTATTGAAATACAAATAAAAAAAAGTTCTATGACTTTTCACGATAAAGTTAATATTTTTGGACATATGAATTTTTAAAAGTTCGAACAATGTCAAATCTGGGTACTTTTGACCCATTAAAAATATATATTAAGAAAAATAAAACATATATATTTTTTAAACAATTGTTAATAATATCCTTAATTGAGATTTGATAAAATATTGTTTATGCAGGGTTTTTAATTGTTTATTAAGCGCCCTCACAAGTATGCGTCCCTTAAGGTGTGGTTGCTTCCACGCGGCCTTCGCATACGACTAACCACAGCCTTCTATAACAAAAGAGCCATGAAGCAAGAAAGGCAACGTTGCAAACAACACTGCGCCCTGGGCTGGTTTAATTTAATCAGTTCTAAGCAGATTGCGCTAAATAAACATTTTTTATGCAATTTTAAACAAAATACAGGTATTATTTTAAAAATAAACATAATTTTAAATACTATACTATATGGCCCTAAAAAGCACTAATGTGTCCCGTCATATTAGAATATTCGGAACCTATTATTATTTTTTCAAATTATTGCTAGAAATTTAAAAATATTTATTTTTAAGGCTTTATTTTTATTCTGTTTAACTGTTTTTTGCAAATAAATTAATGTAACTTTTAAAACTTAACTAAAAATGTATTAATCAGTAATTTGTGTGATAATTAAAAATAAACCGGAAAACAACATATCTAAAATAATAAAGGGTTTTCCCATAAGAGGTGTTATTTTGATATTCAAAGAAAAATGCCATTTTTTAAGATAAATGATCGGATATTTATTACATTATAAAGAGGAAGGTATGCCGTTAATAATGGAAAATAACATCAGCCAAATGACCACTACAAGCACGCCTACAGAACCATATCCTTTTTATGAAATTTTTCATAACAAAATCGCAAAGTGGCTGCCCTATGTCCTCGATAGCCTCACGAATTCCATCTTCGAGGTCTTGAATCGACGCTGGGCTGTTGGCGTAGAGCTTCTCTTTCACGTGGCCCCAAAGGATCACAAGATCTTGGTGGCCAATTGTGATCACCTCTTCGAGAGATAACAGGGTCGGGAAACTTTTCCCGTAAAAAAATAATGGTTTCGTTGTTTGTGTGGCAGGTAGCCATGGTGTGCGCTCTCTTATTACAGCTTTGGACCCGTATTGAGCTTCCTTCCAAACCGCAAGGGCGCGCTAGCGTAGAATTTTTAACCAATAGAAACGCGGGTTCTGAATTTGTGTTCCCGCGCCCGAGTTGAATGCGTAGTGCGTTTATAGTTCGTGGGCTCTTTATTTGTGTACTTATGCTAACCTAACCTTACTCTTTCTCCTATGTTTTTATCGCCATTTTCGGAGTTTTTATTTGTGTGGTTTGTGACGATTTTTTTTTGGTATTTTTAGTAGTTGTGTAGTGCCAGACATTAATAAGACTTACATAATTATTGTGTAAGTATATTTTGTTGGTTTAAAAGGTAGGTAAGTTTAAATATTTATCTACTTCAGTAAAGTGAGTATAGAATTTTGCGTAGCAAATTAAAAGTTGCGAAAATTAACTAATCCTGTTAGTAAGGGTGAGTCGAAGTAGAAAACTTTACAAAAATATTAACAATTTGAGTTTCTTTTGACATCTGTTAAAAAGGCAACTGGACTAGGCTTGGTTTACCCAGCCAGGGCTGGCAAGACCCAAAAACCTATTTGAAAAACCCAGTGGGTTTTTGTATCAAAAACCCATTTTAATTTAGGCAAAAACCCATACCCAAAAACCCATAAGCAAAAACCCAAAAAAAAAAAGAAGAAAAACATTTTTAGGATCTAGATTTTTACATAATTTACCAAGGGTTTTACCTATTATGGATTTATGCAGATATATACACATTATACAATTAAACTAAATTAAAGAGAAGGCAATATCAATGGCTAAAAAAATCAGCATTTGGACATTTGCTATTACCTACCATTAACACTGGCTTCTGTTAATTTACTTTACTTTGTGTGTATATGTTTACTGCTTACTTTACTGGTTAAATTTTCATCAAGAAATGTCAAAAATAGCAAAAACTCACAATAACACAAAAACCCACCAACTTAATATAAAAACCTGGGTTTTTGCCAGCATTTTTACTCAGCAAAATTTAACTTTACACTAAGAGCGGGGTTATTCAACTTATTAATTCTTTAGGAGTAAAACATTTATGCATGTTTCTTTTTTTTTTTTTTAAATGGCTCCACCATATTTTTTTTTATCTAATTGGGAACCTTTAGTGACACAAGTTATAGTTTGTAATTAAGGCCTCCACAGAGGCTCAGTTTTTTACGACAGGCTGACTGTGCAGGTCTGTAGGTCAGTTTACGCCATTTAACCTGTACCTGTGCCCTTCGCACACACACGCAGTTTTGGCACAAATTTTTCTACAGTTTATTTGCACATATATTTTCCACAGTGACTGCAGAGCTTAATTTACTCAGGCCAGGCCAGTGCCAGTAGTTTGCACAGATGGCCAGATGTATCCACACATGTGCCTATATTCCTGCACGCCTGTGTTAAAAAACTGAACAACTGTGGGGGCCTTTAAAGTTCAATATGTGGCTAAATGCTACACTGGGTTGGTATTTCCCTTTCCCCTTACACATGTTGTAAGCCTTTCTTAACTTAAGAAAAGCTTTAAAAACGTGGCTTAATTGACCAACACTGTAATAAGTGTGAAAAGAAATAAGAATCAATAGGTAGGTACATTTAATACCTAAGTGTCATTATTTTTGTAGGTATTCCTTCTTTCACTGATTATAACGATGCCATCCACGGAGTGTTCAGTGAAGGATTGCTGGAGAAGTGTTGCTTCAAAACATCGATTTCCTCACCCAGCAAAACAAAAAGCTTTGTTTGACCAGTGGGTATATGTGTGCCAATAAACGCCTAAGATGCGAGAAAACTCCTGAGCGTGTTTATGATACTTGTAGAGTATGTTCTTTGCATTTTTTGCCTGAAGATTTTACCAGCAATCACAAATTAAAAAAAGGTGCAATACCTTCTGTGAATTTACCAGGTAATCATTTCTAAACTTAAAAGAATTACTTATAAGTCGAGATATAGTGCATTTTTTATTATTATTTTTTTTATTTCTCTAAGATATACAAATAAAACATCTTGTTACAGATGAAAATTTCACAGAATCCAATGCTGCCACTCCCAGCACAAGTAAACAAACACCACAGCATGCGCCCACAGCTAAGGCTTCAAATACCCCAATCGTGAAAAAAAGTGTCACGAGTTGCATAAAATGTTTTTCTTTAAATTATTTCTAGGAAATACTAGTTTAAAAACACACTGATAATGTATTTGATTTAATTTCCCTTCTGTTTGATACTGATGTTGTTTGTATTTATTTGCTAATAGATCTTTTTAATAAAATTATTGCTTTTCTTTTTTACCTTTAAATTTAGTGCTAAATTCAGGGGTCAGCTTTTAACTAAAAGAACCCTTTAAAAAGACAAAACAAAAGCGAAACTGCCAAATAACTTCAATCCCATTTAAACTTCACAACCTCGCTTTTGTCTTGTCTTTTTAAAAAAGCTCTTTTAGTTAAAAGGGAAATTTACTTTTAATTTTTGTCATAAGTAAGATTTAAATACCGCGCCAAATATTGCATAGTGGTGCCATCTTGTAGAAGCTTGCGTAAATACAAAAAACTTGCTTCCAAAAACATAGATGGCGCACAAATACCAGACTAATTCTTAATATGGGAGAGTCCATTCTAACTAACCCTTACTCTTTTTTCTATGTAGGTACGCCGCGCCCTTGTTAAAAGTAAACGTTGTCCAGAATTGGATGGTATTGATCTGGACAACGTTTACTTTTAACAAGATGGCGCTACGTGCCACACAAGCAACGAAACCATTGATTTTTTACGGGAAAAGTTTCCCGACCCTGTTATCTCTCGAAGAGGTGATCACAATTGGCCACCAAGATCTTGTGATTAAACACCTTGCAACTTCTTCCTTTGGGCCACGTGAAGAGAAGGTCTACGCCAACAGCCCAGCGTCGATTCAAGACCTCAAAGATGGAATTCGTGAGGCTATCGAGAACATAGGGCAGCCACTTTGCGATTTGGTTACGGAAAATTTCATGAAAAGGATATGGTCCTGTAGGCGTGCTCGTGGTGGTCATTTGACTGATGTTATTTTCCATTATTAACGGCATACCTTCCTCTTCATAATGTAATAAATATCCGATAATTTATTTTAAAAAATGGCATTTTTCTTTAAATATTAAAATAACACCTCTTATTGGAAAACCCTTTATTATTAAAAAACATAATCTGTACTTAATAAGGAAGACAACTTTAAAAAGCAAAACGTTAACTGGGTTCATTGCTCGGGTTT
>JAHBCN010025025.1:0-11501 GCA_019359885.1 Listronotus oregonensis | reverse complement strand
TGATGTTTTTTGGGGTTTTTTTGTGTGGAACAATACGGCTGCTTCTTGGAGGTAAACTTTCTTATTTTATATTATACTTTAATTTAATTCACTTATTTACTTTATACTTTACTTTAAAACGAAAAACTATGAAGGTTATACTTCATATAAATCTGCACGTCCCCTTTTGGGTATTGGCTATGATGATGTATTCAATTGTTTTATGGACCTGGGGGAGCTAGAGTTTCTTTAGCAACTGAATTTAACAAAAAGCCTTGTTTTCAGGGGTAGTGAGTTTATATAGGTTGTGGAAAACAGTTGAAAATTTTCTCGTAAATTCTACATTATTTGTATTCCCCTGAGCTATTTTTAGATCATCAAAATGGCTACCTATGTCAATAAAATTATATAATTTTTTACTTTTGCCTTTGATTATAATTTTATGGTATATTTTGAGATACTCTTACCCCCCTTGAATTAAAGATAATTTTATACTCTATCTATTGATATCCATTTCACTTTGTTCCACAAAAGCCCTTTCTTATTATTTAAATTTTTATGACATGGTGTCATAGACTTTTGATTAAATAATTTTGATAAATTATTATTTTACTAATAAATCTTTGTTTGGATCCTTTATTGTATATAATCTAAATTAGCCTAATTTTACCCCTATTTAATACTAATCCTATATCTTAAAATTCTAATTTAACCATATAAATTTGATTTTTGACCCTTGGTAAATGTTTGTTTTATACACATGCACATTATTTAAAGTTTTTATAGTTTCTGTGTTTATATTCTGGTTTAATTTTCTTGTCATTCTATAGAATGTTCATGTCACTAAAGTTCTTGCCGGATTTGGCTATCTTTTACTTATTTTTACTAGGCAATTTTGACCACTATCCTGACGTGTCACTTCACTATATTCATTTGGGTTTTAAAATTGTTTATAATTGTTTTTATCCCCTTTTCTTGGGGTTACCTTACCCTAAACTATTAACAAATACTATTCTTATCCTAATTTGTACATTTATACCTAGCAACAATTTTAATTCCAAAAATCAATCAACTTATTTGGCTGTGTCATATACATTGCTATTTGTTTATATTTTGGCCCTTATTTTTAAAACACTTAGTACATTATTGTACATTTTATTCCCCAAAGTTATCCTATATAATAGACCTTTTCTTTATGCTTAGTTTTGAGAGTTATTTTTTTTTTTAAAATTGTCCATGACAAAAACTTTGGATTCTACGAGAGCTTACGAGGTGAAATTTGGTATTTTGTAAGATACAAAATTTTTATGTTTTGTAACTGTGTTATTCTTTATTGAGTCCTTATTTATATTGAAATTTGACTTTTTTCACTTTAATTTACTTTTTAATGACTCATTTTAGCCCTTAGATATGGTATGTTTTACCTTTATTCCCAATTATAACATTCCTATGACATATTTATTATAATTAAAATAGTTCTAAATGTTTATCTTTTCAATACTTTAACATTTTCTAACTTATTTCTATGTTGTGCAGCAGCTACATGCGTCCCTTTTTTTTGGACTTAGAATAACATCCTTTCTTTGGGGTAACAAAATGGCACGCAAAACTAAATCACAATTTTTTTTTTTTTTCTTTGCAACATTGATATTTGCTTATCATACGAAGTGCATGTGCAATGTGCATGTCATTTTTATTAAACCAATGTTTTTTTTCCCCCAAAATCAAAAAAAGATTGCAACTTTATTTAATGTTAATGCCATTTGTGCCATATATTTCTTTTATTAAAAAATGGTTATTAAACAATATTTGATGTACCTCAAGATCATAAAAAAATTGAAAAAAAAAATTTCACAAGTTTTTTTGTTATTTTCACCTTTGCTGCAAAAGCGGCACATGCTAATTATCACAGACTATTATTTTAACGAATACTTTAATTATTTTCTTGGGGTGTAACCCCAAAAATTTTTTTAAAAATTTTCCTTTTTTTTTTTTCAAGCGACCCTTTTGACCATTGGGCTGTGTAATGCGTGGCATGCCCCCGCATTCCCCAGAACATAAACCAGTTCATTATACCTTATGTTCAAAAGGCATGCGGTACAATATCACCAGAAAGCACTTAAAATGTTCACAAGTGGAAATGCGATTTCCATTATGGCATGAATGCAAGAGGCGGTCAAATATAGTTTCCTTCCAATTTAAAAGGGGTTTAAATATAAAAAAAAAAAAATGTCAAAAATTGCAACTTTATTTAATGTTAATGCCATTTGTGCCATATATTTCTTTTATTAAAAAATGGTTATTAAACAATATTTGATGTACCTCAAGATCATCAAAAGTTGCAAAAAATTTGCACAAGATTTTTCCGTTATTTTTCACCTTTGCTGCAACGAGCGGCACATGCTAATTATCACAGACTATTATTTTGACGAATACTTTAATTATTTTCATTGGCATGTAATCCCGAATTCTTAAAATTTACCGTTTTTTTTATTTTCAAGCGACCCTTTTGACCATTGTGCTGTGTAATGCGTGGCATGCATGCCACGCATTACTAGAACATAAACCAGTTCATTATACCTTATGTTCAAAAGGCATGCGGTACAATATCACCAGAAAGCACTTAAAATTTTCACAAGTGGAAATGCGATTTCCATTATGGCATGAATGCAAGAGGCGATCAAATATAGTTTCCTTCCAATCTTAGGGTTAACTATCAACCCTGAAAATGCCATGCGGAACCAAGTCATTTGAGCTGACCAGTCACGATCTCATTACATATATTGGCAATATCGGTGTTTAAAAGAAAGTAAATACTATTTAGAACCCACGGAAAAGTGCTAATAGCAAAATGCGAACAAACTAACAATATATAAATGTATGTAAAAATATACAGTTTTAAGTTATATGAAAATCGAGAAAAAGGCCTAAGCCTAAAATATTAACAAATATATATACCAGCCTATAAAATTTATACAAAATATCTATTCCAAGTGACAATGAAAATTGGATTTAAATTGTCATTTTATTACTTAAGTTTGGATTATGCAGAAAAATTAAAATAAGTTAAAGTAACCCAAGGAGAGATAAACATTATGTGATCAAATGGTTTCAATTATACACATAAATTAAAAATTAGGTTAAGTTGAGTTAAGTTAAGAAGATAATCAACTTTTATTTTTCTTAACTTATTTTATTTTTTTAACCTTAACATAAAATGAAATAAACGTTTCCTTTTTAAAATAATTAAACTTTTACATAATAACATCATAAAATAGGCAACAGAAACTTGTCTTTCCCATAAATTATGAAAAAATATAACAAAATTATATATCTTTTTAAACAAATATTTGTTTAAAAAGTTAACAAAGTACCAGACAGCTGCCAGAGTGCACCGAGATAGATCACAAAAACTTTATTAACAGTGATTTGCTCTACGTATGCTTAATTTTTTTATTATTTTTAAATTAATTTGCATGTTTTCACACAAATGTCTTAATTTTTATTAACTTAATTTTTGTTAACTTAACTCAACTTACTTTTTCTGCATAATCCTACCTTTATATCATAATTATTTAAATTTTTAATACGCAACTCGGAACACATTTTGACAATTTGATCTATATTAAAAAAAATAAATACGTTAATTCTGTAATTAATGTAATTTAAAAAGGTGAAAAATTTCAAATATTTCGGTTTTTATGCAAATAAAATACTAATAGAATCTAACCTGATTGTCAACTTCATTTGAATCCATTTCTGTCAAGACATAAAATCTCGGATCCGTTACTCCCCTCCATTCGCTGCTTGGTCTGTATTTTGCAGCTAGTTTAGGAAGAAGATAATTTATAGTTTCTGGATCAGCAGCTACATTTACAGGTTCCAGGCCCATATAATTTTGGTTGTCCTCACTACGTACGGCGACCACCAACGCTGCACACATAAGATAGATGGTAGCGCGCATGGTTTAAGTCTGCAAGAGAAAAATATATATTTAAAGGATATTTTTAATAAATTATAAAAAATGTGCCCATTAAAATGTTATATTTAACATCCATTATTTAGATAATACTTCCAAAAGACAATTATTAAAACTTTAAAAATATAAATGACACGTTTTTAAATTTTTTTTTTTCTTTAGACAATCCATGAAGGCTAAAAGCCTAAGTATTAACGTACTATTACATGGTTAATATTCTCTTTTTATAGACCATTAAACAATATAAAACATAATCAACAACGCAAAAACAGTCTTCAAATAGAAATTCATCGACTTAAACATATTTCTATAACTCCTATATTCATTTAAGATTTGTGTATTTTTATTTCCATACAGGACCGAATTTAACTTTTTGCCTCCCATAGGCTAATATACTTTTGCCACCCTAATATGTCAATATTTTTTAAATATCAGAACGAAAAATTTGGCATTAAAGTAATTAAACTTCACCTGTAATTCCTATAAAAATTTAATAAACAAATTTTACACAAGTAAATCATACAGAAAATTTAATAACCATTCTTTAAAACAAATAAATTTCATAATATAAAAACAAAAGATAAATTAAAATTATAAAACAAATAAGCCTGTTTTTAAACTATGTATTATTTAATTATAGGCAAAACCCTATACTAACATTTTTTTCCAACCTTTTTTTTTGCAAAATCATTAACTATATCAATAAAATTTACGATTACTTTTTTTTAAATTAATTGTAAATTTGCCGCCCATAATATTTGCCACCCTGAGCTTTAGCCTACTCAGCCTTTGCGTAAATTCACCCCTGTTTCCATAGGAAATAGAATCTAGCAGGCGAATTTTTTTTAATGTAAATAAACCATGGGTATATACCCCTCTTTGCGTACAAATCAGCAAACGGAGCGAGAGAGAAAAATACTCGAGAAGGTATTGTGCTTTCTCTCTTCAACAGCTGTTCCCACGGTCAAGCGATAAGGCTGCTTCTAGTAGCTATATGCTCGAAGACTAAAGTTTATTTAAAATTTTTTATTTTACATTTTGCTTTTAACTTATTTGTTACTTTTATTAAAATCTACCCTCCCAAAACTATAGTTACTTTTAATTCTTCCAACTTAACTAACTTTTTTTGTTGTTTTGGAATTTAGCTGCGATATTTTTTTTTTGTTTTCGTATTAAAGATATTTGTTACTTATTAACAAAAAAATTTTTTTAATTACATACACAATATTTAACTAAACAATCATATTTTTAGTCTTTAATTTGATTGTGTATAAGTTGTTCATTAGACCGATAAATAGATCCAAAACAACTTAAGAAATCCAAAACCTAAAGGTCTGTTGACGGGACTCTTTTTTACCGCGGAAAGTAAAAAGCAAATTAACACCTCTTTATCTGGTCTATTCAAAAGAGATTTTAAAGTTTAAAATATATGGTAATTAAATTTAGGGACATGTATTCGACAAAAGTAGATGTGTCTGTCGTGTATCATAAGTTTGAATCCATAACACACCGGATCTACTTCAAAGCCGCTTTGAGTGCATCAGACAAAAAAGACGCAAACGACACAAAAGGAAAATAACCCATCCGTAAAATGACGGCCGGTAGTGGATCGTGTTTTAAAAGGAGAGTAAAAAGTTGTGGTGTATAGGAAAAATCCTAAAACGCTGTCAACTGACATGAAATGACTTCCTAAAAATAAGGCAAGGTAAAAAACGTGTTTCTGTCTAAGGCGTAAAATATATTCGCTGATAAAACTGAAAAGTATAAAGTATTAATAAATCATAGCGGCTTCGGTAAGTCATATAAAATACTCATTCTTTATGGTGCTTATTTTAAATATCAGCAAAAACAAAAACAGGAGTATTAGACAATGTTATTGTTTTTATTTGTTAATTGATACACAACGTTTCGGTTAGTGATGTATCTCCATCGTTTTCAAGTAATAACACTTGTAGCCTTTAAATAGTTTGTTGATACCGGGTCGCATGGTAAGTAACACGCGGCATCGCCATTCGGGATGCCTATTCGTATTTTGTAACACGCGGGCTGGCCACATGGAGGTAAGTTACACCCATCATTGTCATTCGAAAAAGAGATACCTAAGTAATTTATTGATAAGAAGAAATAAAACCATTTTTACCCGACTTCAAAAAAGCAGGTTCTCAATTTGCCCGTATGTATTTTTTTTTGTATGTTTGACCATTACTCCGTAGTTCAGAAGTCATTTTTTCTAACTCTGTTTTTGTTTAACTTAGGAGAACCTTAGGTGGTCCTATTTAAATCTTGTTTAAAAATTTATCCCCTTAGGGGGTAAATGGGGGATGGCCTATCTTTTGGACGGTCTTCGTTAAGAATATATCATTTTTACTGTTATTTTCAGTGGCTTTCAACAGATAAAGAAAATTTATTAAAAAAAAGATATATTTTATTCTTAGAGGGGTAAAAAGAGAATGCGTTTTAAACTTAGGTAATATTAAGGAAGATTTAGTTTTTACGCTTAGTTAAAATAGCATTTAAATCAAATGGAGGCCATTAAAAAAAATAGATGTATATATTTCATAGTTATTAATCCCATTTTGTATGATTATGAAATGGACCAACATGAAATTTAGTTTCCTTTATCGCTTTTTGAAAAGCGAATAAGATAAAGGATAATTATTTAGAAAAAAAATTTAATAATTAAAAAAATGTAAGTATCATAATAAAGAAAATAGTTATTTCGCTATTTTTTGTCACCCAATCCTTTATTGTTTTCCATACATTTGCTAAGAAAATGTGTGCAACTAGCTTTAAAGAGCCAATAAATTGAGCGTTTCCATTGTTTGCTTGATTCACTGTGTATTTTGGATTTTTTTTGCGGTAAAAGGGTATAGTGCATAGTAGCACTCGATATCACCAGTATTGTGTCAGTAAATTGGCCAGCCCGCGTGTTACTTTCAAAACTACAACCGGCGCGGCGTCCCGAATGACGATGCTACTACTAACATGTTAGACAATGTTATGGTTTCGATAACACTAAAATCTTCGACTTCCATTGTCTTTATTTGTTAATTGATACACAACGTTTCGGTTAGTGATGTATCTCAACCGTTGTCAACTGATAATATAACTGAAATTGTGTGTAATAATTTTATTATGGTATCACTAGAAAACGTCACCAACTAAAACGTTGTGTATCAATCAACACATAAAGACAATGGATGTCCAAGATTTTAATATTGTTGAAAAAATTAGAAGTATTTTCTACAATGACATTTTCACTATATCACTGACCATTTTTTCTAGATGAAAATTTGACAATAGAATATTTTTTTAAAGCTATTACAGAATTTTATTTACCTTTAATAATGTTTCCTAAAATTTAAGAGCTGTTCGGGAATATTCATACAACGTGTTTAATAATAATGTAATTTGTCCAAAATGTATAAAAATGTTTTACATTTTGGATGGAAATATTTCCAGGGAAAATATAAAAAAAAAAATTTTGGAAAATGTACGTGTATTATTACGATTATGAATAATAATACCTAGTCTCGAACTCAAGGATCTACCGATTGCTTGTTGGCTATTGCTTGCTTTAAAAATTTAATTGCACTCCTATGAAGAAGGCAACCATGCTGTCATGCTGCATTTAATATTAAAGGTGTTATTGATATCGATAAAGATATGCCTCTTGATTAAGTTGTTTAACTTGTGCCTTGTTGTCGTGTGTAATTACTTTTTTAGAAATTTCAGTGTTTTTACGTTTAATACTTACATAAACTTTTTTTGTAATATTGTTATTTGCATTTTAATCTATAAATGACCATTCTTCTTATATATAAAAAACCCCATTAGACAGGTCAAAAATCGAAGTTTGCTATCGTAATAATAATAAATATCATAATATTAATAAGGGGGAAGAGAAAATGTAACTGGATAAATAATCAATAATATTACGGATCTATCAATTGTGTCTAGAGTTTCCATATGATCTTTTTCAAATCCAGGACATATGACTTCAAAAATTCGGACAAATCCTGACAGTTCAAAAAATATATGTTATAAATTTATATATAACATATAAAAGCTAAATTAAAATAAAAATATTTAAATAATTATTCCATTATATGCAAAAATACATTATAAACCTTAATTAAAGACATATTAGCCCTATATGGTAACATAAAACATAAAATTCTCAGGTATAGCAACATAAAACATAAAATTCTTAGGTAAAAACAAAAATAGCATGTATGGTAAAAAAATAATTAATTTAAAAAATATATTTTTATACTTTATATTTATTTAATTACCAGACTTCATTTAATTGTAAGACGAAACTATTTTCTGGTAATAATATAAAGTCATAAAACTCAGAACAGGTCAGATTGAAATGAAATATGGTCATTATTATGCCTTTTTAGGTGCAAGTGTTAGCCTATTTCGATCTTTTGTCCACTAAGCTGCAATTAACGAAAATATTCACTTCGAATTTGCGTTGTGGGCAGTAACGGTCAAAAAGAATTCGCATAATTTTAACATTTTCAAAAAAACTTCAACAGACAAGCTA
The DNA here is from genome assembly GCA_019359885.1 of Listronotus oregonensis. NCBI lineage: Eukaryota > Metazoa > Arthropoda > Insecta > Coleoptera > Curculionidae > Listronotus > Listronotus oregonensis. The sequence goes on along the minus strand of JAHBCN010025025.1, from coordinate 2,991 downwards.
TGCTGAAAATAAATTGACCTCTTTTTGTGAGATAAACATTTATGTTGTTCTACAGTAAAACATCCAGAAATATATTTTTAGCAAAGAAAACTGATCAAAAAATTTTGTACCATCTATGCTAATTTCCTTTTCTAAAAGATAATTAAGGCATGCTAGAATGTCTTTTTCCAATCCATTGCATCTAAATCTTTTAAGTTCATTCACTTAAAGCTGTATGATTAAATATTTAAATGGATACAAATGGATTAACAAGGTTGGGCTATTTTAATTGTATTTGCAAACATGGGCGTTTTTCCGGACCTATATTAAAAATGCGGCTGGACGTCCCCGGACACCTTGAAAACCCGGACATGTCCGGGCAAATCCGGACGTATGGAAACCCTAATTGTCTCGACAATCGGTACCTCAGTAGCGACTCTATTTTATATTAATAACTAATTATAATTTTGGTTTTAGGTTCGTTTTATTCGCGGAACTGTATTACCAAATACCATTTATGCTCATATTTTAAGCCGATTATTTTTTGCCTGGTTTTGAATATTTGCTTTCGATTATTTAACGCACCCGTTTCTCAAAATGACTTGAGCATTGCTCTCGTAATTTTGTTAAGATATATTTTCAAAAGTAAGTACTATTCAAAATCAAGCAAAAAAATATCCGGCCAAATCGGACCACTGAAGGTAGTACCATGCAATTCTTTCATTAAATATTTAATTTTCTGTGGTTTTTTTTCTGATATATTTTTTATGTTCCTCGATATATTTTTGGAAATATATAGTCCCTAAAATTTTCTATTACTAGGTAGGTCTCCAGATACTGTGAAAAACCTGTTTTTAATTTTGTTATGCCAATTGTCCGATAAAAGAAAAATTGTGTGTTTCCTATTTTCTATGGAAAATTTAGTTAATAAAATTAAAAAAAAGAAGGGGATTTTATGCTGAATATATATTTTCTTCCAGAGTAGAAAGTAGTTAATTTAATATTTTCTTAAGTATTAAAAACAAAACTAAACTGTTTTTTCGCTCTTTACTGTAACACACCGTCAACATCTATTTTCCACTTCAAAACTTTCCGATGTTAAATATTATGTCTATCAACCAATCTTAAATTTTATTTGTTTTAACATGGAATTATTATTTTTTATGTTTTTGACAACGAGCAAGATAATTTTTGAAAAAATTATACAGAAGTATAGTCACTGCGTGTGTTTTTATACAGCCATCTTTTAAATAAAAAAAATCTTTAAAATTTAAAAAATATGGTTTAATATAATTGTCATTTGTCCAGCCTGTACAATAATTTTACAAGGCTATTTCTTCACGTTTTTGTTTGTCGTCAAAATACTTCTTAATTTTACATTTCTTATTTGATATTTTAAAAATGACATCCTACTGAAAAATAAGCCTTACACCTGCTTATTAAATTTGCAGAAGGTAAATTAGAGTTACTTATTTTCGCCTTATTAAGTTGCTTAATATTATCCCTTAAATTTTTTCATTTGTGTCCAACGCTCGCCTTTTAACTAATCAAATTTTATAAATGTTTTTTTTTTCTTAAAAGGAAGGTCTTGAATTTGACATAATTTAATCTTTTTATAACAATTTATATTTTAACTAAAAGCATCATATGCTGCTAAGTTAATTTTATTATTAGTATCCTAAAAAATTTGCTTACGTGTGTCAAATGCTAGGCTTATTTATTAAATTTTCTATTCCTAAATGTTTAAAAAAAGGGATAATTTAGTCTTTTCAAATGGTTTTTTTTTTATTTTTAAAAAGAACATCGTATGTGTAGTTTTTTGTATATTTTTTTAAATACAGGTTATACATTATCATGGATGATACTGAATGAAAAAATAAGTAATTTAAAAAAATGTTATAAATATCATTTATAAATTTACTATTCATACATGTCAAATCTATTCCAGAAAGTATCGGTTATGTCGTGAAACTTTAAAGCAAAAACTTGCTTGATATTACCTAATCACGGGTTTATTGGTGCATTCATTTCTATTAATTAATATATATTAATAATATTAATTTTTGTTTTAGTTATAGCAAAGCGCTTAATTAATTGCAATAAAAATAAACTATCCACAAATATAGTTTTAATCAATTTCAATGATTTTAACTTTATAATTACCAAGGAATAAATTATTTTCCCGAAAATTTTGGTGTGAGTATATCTAGGTGGACGGACGTAGGATGCAACGGTTAACTATATTTATATATATATATATATATATATATATATATATATATATATATATATATATATATATATATATATATATATATATATATATATAATATATATATATATATATATATATATATATATATATATATATATATATATATATAAATTTATTATATATATATATATATTGTCTGGGCTGCGAGTGTGAGTGGTTGTGTTAAAACCACATTAGCTCGAGCCTGCACAACTGAAACGCATTCCGAACATACCTGGAATTCTTTGCGATAAACAACTAAATTCTAAGTACAGTTACCATTACTTTTATTTATTCACTTTTGTCAAAAAAAAAAAATTTTTTGGCAAAAACTGATTAAAAACAATAAAAAAAAAAGGATTGTCAGCCAATAAACAAACATATGTCCGCCTCAGGGGGTGCCAGAGGCACCCGACAAAAATCAGCACCATTGACGCACGAACCAATGGATGGCGACTTCAAACAACCCAAAACGAAGGACACACAGAACAAACAACTAGACGACCAACAAAACTATAAGGAACTGCTTACCAAATACGCCAACATGGAACCCGGGCAAATTGTAGCGAATGTAAAAACCTCTTAGAAAGAGACAATAATAAAAGCACGAAGAAAGCGGACAGCACACCTTAAACTAATCCATAAAAGTCGACAAAACATTAAACAACTCATTAAATAGAAGCCGAACCTCTTCAACGTCGGAGACTTATAGCGAGATAATGGACTACAATACCGAGGGTCCAGAACAAACACCTCCT
>JAHBCN010025024.1:0-11520 GCA_019359885.1 Listronotus oregonensis | reverse complement strand
AAGTAACATAGAAACTGCCCATTTATCAACACCATGAAAACGCCTATTTTCATCTTTAAATCCGAATATTCCAGAAACTATCAAATTTCAGCTCATGCTTTATATGACAAAAAATGTGGTATTAATCCATAGAATTCAAAAATAAAATCAAATACAGAGTGTTCCATTTAAATAAATCTTACTTTTACGTACCCCACTTTTGTGACGCACCCTGTATAACTTCCAATATTTTTAAAATATGCGCTTTTCCTACCTCTATCCTATGGCGGAAACGATAGTGACACAAATAATATCAGGTAAAAACTTACTTTACTCTATCGTTGGGACACCCTGTATATATATATATATATATATATATATATATATATATATATATATATATATATATATATATATATATATATATATATATATATATATATATATATATATATATATATAACTACACTCCAGCCCTTTATTTTCTTGAATGAAAACATATGGCTTTCAAATTTGAGATGATATATTATATTATAGGATGCTGATTTTGATATTATAACATGTGTCTATCACTTCCGGTTTAACCGAAACGACATTAATTTTGATTTTTTTAATGGAACACCCTGTATATTTTTAGAATTTGATTCTACGGATCATTTCTGATATAAAATCTATATTATATCCTATACCTATTCTGTTGTTTTTGAGAAAATGGCGATTAAAGCTGTCTAAACTACGCACATTATATTTTTTATGGGAAAACAAATAGAGTTTTATTATGTTTAATTTAATTTTCCTGAGGATCACTGTGAGTAATAAAACTACTTCCGGCTTCACCGAAGTATTGGAAAATTCTTCATTAATGTTACTCAAAATGTTAATGAAATCCTGTATATTTTTAAAATTTGGACTTAACAAGTCATTCTTGAATAAAATCTTTTATATCATATCTATCTTTGTTAGTTTTTGAGAAAAGGGCGATTGAAATGTTCAAACGACCGCACATTATGCAGTTATAAGGGCAAACAATTTTCTCAAAAACTAACAAAGATAGGTATATGTTATAATATAGATTTTATATTAGGAATAAGCCGTAGAATCCAAATTTCAAAAAATATACAGGTTGTTGCATTTAAATTTTTGAAGTAATATTATTAGAAAAGTCAATTTTCACAGCACTTCCGGTAAAGCCGGAAGTAGTTTTATTATGACCCCCACAGATAGGGTCTTTAGGAAGAATTAAATTAAACATATAAAATTTTTATAACATTTATTTGTTTTCCCATAAAACTGCATAATGTGCGGTTATTTGGATATCTTCAATCGCTCTCTTCTCAAAAACAAGCAGAGATAGGTATAGGATATAATATAGATTTTATATCAGAAATGATCCGTAGAATCCAAATTCCGAAAAATATACAGGGTGTTCCATTGAAAAAATCAAAGTTGATGTTGTTTCCGGTTAAACCGGAAGTGATAATCACATGTTATACTAACCAAAATCGGCATCTTATGATATAATATGTCATCCCAAAATTTAAAAGCCATACGTTTTCATTCAAGAAAATAAAGGGCTGGGTAGTGATTTCGTTGTCACCCGGTTTTTTTTATATATATATATATATATATATATATATATATATATATATATATATATATATATATATATATATATATATATATATATATATATATATATAAATAATAAAATAATTATCAAATTAATAGTAGGTTTAGCACTGGCACAAAATATGTAAAATTGTTTAAAGATAAATAGGTTATGCTAAATATTAAAATTTGATAATTAAGTAAACAGCTACAGTTTTATAGCCGCCTCCCCTATTAAATTTTAAAAGAACAATAAAAATGCAATTAAGGGCGAATATGACACCGTTGACTTCACAAAGAATGTATTGATCCAAACTAACCGTACTTTCGATATTCGATGGAATACATGCACAATAAATTTTAGTTTACTACCCAGAAGTTTAAGAAATGTATAAAAATTTAAAAATATTTGTAAAAATAACCCTAAAATACCAATGGTTTAAAGAATTTCTTTAGCCATGATAGACAATTGTATTGTGTGACAATGAAAGCAGTGTTTTTGCCATATAGTTAAAAATGGATGTCCCATATTAAATATTAACGGTTTTTAAGATATTGATATAATAATATATTTCTATATTTATATATATATATATATATATATATATATATATATATATATATATATATATATATATATATATATATATATATATATATATATATATATATATATATATATATATATATATTATATATATATATATATATATATTTGCGTCCTTTTTATAAAGCATGTTCTAAAGCGTCCATGCCGTATATTGTACACTTTGAGATCACACGGCGTCCGTACATTATACTACCCTGGCGGCGTCTTTTATGAATATTCTTTTAACATATTCATTATAACCAAGCGTCCAGCGGTGACGCCAAACTTTTTAAATGTGGTTTCGCTTAAGAAAAGAATTTAGTAAAGTTTTTGATAATTTTAATTTAGTTTAACCAAGAGTTGAATTATTATTTTATTCTCTTTAGGAGTGCTTATTGTTTTGATACATCGTAAGTTAGTAGGTCGAAAGGAAAACTTAAGTTTTTTATTATAATGACATGACATGACATATTAAAATTGTTTAAATTAAACAAAAAAATATTACAATGCTAATGTTTATAGATTTTGTTATTTAGAAATTACTTTGTTCTCTTTTTACTTTAAAATTTAATCAGGGTATTTTTTTTTAATATTATCCTAAGCGTTATTGTATTTCTTTTCTTAAAAAAATGCCTTTGAATTTTGAACGCCGATGTCTTCTGTATTTGGCGAAATCTTAATTTTATGATTTCTGGATATCCAGTGTGCCTATGTGATTTTTAAATTTGCAGGCTTCCAAATACAGGGTGACAATGATAGTATGCTAGAAAGTTTAACACTTTTGGTACTATAGATAAAATTTTAGGATTTGAAGATGCATATATAAGGTATAAATAGAAAAGTCATCATTAATCGAATGTCAAATACAACCGGTTTAGTCGAAAGTGAACCTTAATCATAAGTTTTAAATAAAATCCCGTATAATTTTAAAGGCAGTCAGATAAAAATTAAAATTTACTTTTGAACGACATAAAAAAATGCTATTTGTTTTAAAAATGGAGGCATATTAAGCGTTGTAGCTAAATTTATTATGTTGGTTATCTGTTACTATCGATAATTTTTTATGCAACTTGCACTAATAAGTTATGATAAGCGGTCAATTTACTTGTTAAAAAAAAATAATAAACCAACTTTTTTTTACGTTTTTTTTTTTTTATGGCAGATATGCAGATATTGCGACTTACACATGTTTACTGAAGGTCACCCATCCAATTATTAACAGTGCCCAGCGTTACTTTATCGGTATGTTACTCTTATTTAAGTCAAAAAATTCAGGCCTACCCGATTCGAGGTTAGAAAATATAGCAGGCGTCAGGCCTTTGCGAACGTACACATATACGTCGCCTTGGGGTCTAAAGGATGAAATGAGTTCGTAACCTGGGAAAGGGAGGTGGTTGATGTTTTGGAATCTATTTGGGTTTCGGCCAGAAACAGTAAGTGAGGATTTTTTAAAAAAGTCCTTATTGGGTTCAAACCGAAAATAGAAAAACACTAAATTTCTGCTTAATTTAACTGAATCTTTTTGGTAAATTCCAAATGGAAAATAAAAAAAAACAAAATGCCGTTTTTAGTATTTCATAGAAAAAAATTTTTGAAGTAAGGCAGCTATTTCAATTTTAAATAAGTTTTTTCTGTTTTTATTCTAGACGATGTAAAAGAAAGTTCAATTGTAAAAAGCAAAAATCTACAAAAAATCTTTTGTTTTTTAATGATAGGGTGTGATTTAGTAGTCCATTGCAAAAAAACAAGTTTTCAGATTTTTTTATATCTGCTACTTTTTTTATTTTAGTAGTTATCACAAAAATCAACATACGTAACGTAACGTACGACTTTGTATTTTTGGCTGAACAGCCAGTGTAATTAGCTGAATATATACCAGTTATTTAATAAGAATAATATTTATTGGATTATTTTTATTTATGTTATAATGTTGTTTTAATTAAACGTTTGTTTTTTTTTCTAAATTATAGTTTGGTTGGTTATTTGCTATAAGCTGCTCGACAAAAAGAAATTATTACTAATAATTTCTGTATGTTATATTTTTTTGTTAATAATACTTTAACCTTTAAATTTTTAACGTGTATCCCAAGCTTATTAATACAGTAAAATATTGTGGATTACAAATTTACGCTGCAAGGCAATGACCCTCTGGCAAATAATATAGAGCCTGTAGAAAATAATCATTTGTACACAATTGATATAACTCTTTTTATAAAACCAAAAATACTTTTTGAGATAAAAGTCTATTCTTGTAAAATCTTTCAAAAAAAATTGGAATCTTGAATGCAGAATATGTAGCGCTTACTTAAAGGTTAAGAAGTGATTATGTAATAAAATAAAATATTATTTGAAAATAAAATTTTGGGTGATTATTAAAAGGACAATTATAAAAATATATATATATATATATATATATATATATATATATATATATATATATATATATATATATATATATATATATATATATATATATATATATATATATATATATATATATATATATATATATATATATATATATATATATATATATATATATATATATATTTTGGTAAAAAAATAATATCCTGAAAAACGCAGCAGATATCCAAAATCCAAGAAACCTTGTTTTTTGGAATAAACTACTGAATAACACCATATAATTAAAAAATAAAAAAATATTTTTGTAAATCGTCGTTTTTGACAAACTTTCTATAAAAAGGAGAACTTTTTTACGCTGTGTAAAATAAAACGGAAAAAACTATTAAAATTTGGACTAGCTATCTTTCTACAAAATTTTTTCCTACCAAACGTGAGAACCGCATTTTTTTTTTATTTTATATTTTTAAATTATAACGATGTCAAGTTTACCAAAAAGATATTTAGTGGCGGGTAAATTGAGCAGCATATGTTAGGTATTTTTTATAGATAACGAAAAACACCTTTTGCTTATCAGGTATTACTTCTTATTTAAAATATTTAAAACATTTACGTTAAAAGTGGCATTAAAACTAAAATTTTTTTGTTTAATAATTTGAACTGTTTATAATGTAATCGCACATAAAAAATGTATGAACTGAAACTTAGTATATAAAAGTTTTCATACATTTTTTATGTACGATTACATTATAAACAGTTCAAATTATTGATTTGGGTTTACTTCCGGTTTAGCCCCAGGTTTGCACCTTAGATATGCACCCAAAAACAAAATCTTCAAAAGCAACGCATAAATTACTGTGTGCCATGTACCATTGGAATTCGGTAAAATTATTTGTATTTTTGTATACTTTAAATTCGTGTCTTAAGAAATTCGAAAAAGAGTTAAAGTAGGTGCAAGTTCGAAGCAAATTTATTTAAAAGCAAAGGTTTTATGCCATCCAGTTTAAACGATCTTCTGGTATTAAAGGAAATTTTTTAAGACGTTTGATGGGAAACGAAAGCAAACTTTATAAGTGCCAAATTAAAACACAAGAAACAAACATGAAATTGGCAAAAAAACTTAAGCGTTTTCTTTAGAGATAAAAACATTTTTCGCTAACGACCTAAAATATTTACTGCCATTCAAGCCAGAGATTACTATTTTTTTAATGCTACTTTTTAACAATCTTTGCAATCAAGTATAGTTTAATTGCATCAGTTTTATACTTCGATGCTAGCTAGTCAATTTCTAGAAATGAAATTTTTTAGCAACTTTTTGTGAGCTTTCATTTTTAAACTTCTACAGTTATATCACATATTTTAGACAATCACGATCTATAATTTAAAAGCTTTTGGGTTTTTTTAGTATAAAAAACAACTATTGGGGTCTCTTTACGTAACTTTTAATCAATCATTATTATAAACATTTAAATTACTAAAAAACAGTTATTTCGGTGGAATAAAACTAAAAAATAAAACAGGGCATTTAACTTTCCTCGACGACCTTTTTTTCCTGAAAAAATCTTTATCCTTCCCTAAAACTGATCTAGGGAGCAAAACATAAAAAATTCTCTGATTTTTACTAATCCCTAAAAAAGTAAATGAATATTTTACACAAACTAGACCCTTTTACTCGGATTTTTTTGTAATACTTTATGAACTGTAAAAGTAAAAACTAGGGTGCATTAGATATTAAAAGTTAAATTAAAAATAGGATGACTTTTTAGTAACACACTCTATTAATAAGATGAATATAAAGTTCATTTATGTATGAGCCATAATCATGTAAAATTTCTGTAATATTAAACCTAAAAAATACCACCTCTTTAATCCTCTACTAACTACATGTTAAAACAATATACAGTAAATTGTAAAGGACGCTGGGAGATCAAACAATTCTTTTATAAGGCTAAAATTAAACTTTTAAAATATTTACTACAAATTTTTTTACAATGTTGTCAGATACTAGGTACCGGCGACATGAAATTGAGACCAAAAGGGACGCTTCGAAATCGACAATTTGTAAAAAACTATATTATTCTAAATATACGGCGTGCTAGCGCTCTGCCGCCTACTGGCTAGTCCGCTGAACTAAAAATATACGAAATTTACATATTTTACTATCCACAAAGCGTCCAGCCCAAACTTTGGCAATAACCTGATGGGACTCTCCTGAGGCCTATAGTGAAGGAAATATATATATATATATATATATATATATATATATATATATATATATATATATATATATATATATATATATATATATATATATATATATATATATATATATATATATATATATATATATATATATATATATATATATTATATTTATTTTTAAACATGCTCGTGAAGCAAGGATGGGCAAATATATATCTCTTAAAAACTTTTCTTTTTAGAGATTTACTTAAAGACTTACGGGAGTCGACGCTGGGTATAAAACGAAAGCCGATGTTAAGAATTTATTTTATGTTTTATAGAAAAGCCTAAAATAGCCTTTAGGTAACTTTGGGGTGAAAAAATCTTATATTTTTTTGTAATTTATCAGGCCTATCTAATAATTTCTTATCTTAAAGGCATTTAAAAAACGGTATGTTTGAGTTATTAACATTTTCAAAAAAGTGTATGTCATATATGTTGAAATGACCAAAAATGTATATAATTCGTGTTGACATTGACAAAGAAAGTGTATGTCATACATAATGACATAAAAAATCCTTCGTTGGTTAAACATAATTTGTCTATAATTTTTACAGTAATTTTTGGTACTGCACCAAAAAACAGGACTAAATTTCGTTAGTGCCTTATTTCTGACTACGATTAATTTTAAGGTAACAGAATTTTTTGTTACTTGGTTTATTACATTAACATGGTAAATTTAAAAACAAAATTTATAGTTTAGACTCTAACTGTTAAAAGAATATATTTTTTAAGTTTTTAGGATTGGACCAGACTACTTACCTGGCATCATTTTTTTCCAAGATGCAGTAAAAATAAAAATGTTATTTTTTAAAAGTAAAATTAAATTCTAAAGAAAATAGTAAGTATTTTTGGTAATTGTCTCAAAAGTTGCCTCCTCTCCGATTTTGACCAAATTTGGTATACGGGGGTTTTTTGGGGCTCTGATTACGAATCTGAAAAAATGTTTTTTTGGCAACGTTTCGTTTTCAAGATATTCATCATCAAAGTTGAAAATCAAACTAACCTTATTTACACTATTCCTCCTTCTTTTTGCACAGAATTCTTATTTTTTACACTAAATTGGCAAATAATATTTTAAAAACACCTTTTAAAAACTTGTTTTTATATCTATTTTACACCTTTTTCCATTTAATTGCAAACCCCCACTTTCACACGTCGGATCGTGGCCGCAACCATGTATACACTAGGGAATCATGGCCGCCCGCTTGAAAGTGAAGCTTTGCAATTTAATGGAAAAAGGTGTAAAATAAATAAAAATATAAGGTTTTGAAGGGTGTTTATAAAATATTGTGTGCCACTTTATAAAAAATCAAGAATTGTGTACAAAAAGAAGGGAATATAGTGAAAATAAGATTAGTTTGATTTTCAACTTTTGATGATATCTCGAAAACGAAACGTTCCCGCAAAATATTTTTTCAGATTCGTAATCAGGAACCAAAAACCCTGTATACCAAATTTGGTCAAAAACAGAAAGAAGGCAACTTTCGAGACAACTACCGTATTTTTTATTAATATACTACTGTTATATTAAAAAAAATAAAATGATATATTATTTTATATAGAGAAAAAGTGATACTTTTCATGGCGCGCTCATGTTAAATATATTTTTCTTCAAACATCAGTAAATCCGCAAAGTTTCATTTTTTTAGCATTACTTGTCACTTTTCCGCCGGCGAAGGAAAAAGTTTTATCACTGCAACATAAATACAAACAAACAACAAAACAACCGTTTTGCAAACCCACTTATCTTAAATAATTATAACTATTAAAAAGAGTTGTTTTTGCAATTATTTTTTAACGTTTAAAGATAAAACAGCATATTTTCTATGGAGGAAAAGTTACTTTTCTCTATTGCCAGCCTTACTTCGTTCGGCTGTTAAACACTAGCGCGCCATGAAAAGAATTGCTTTTCCTCCGTATAAAATAATATAGAATTTTTGCTAAAATTTGCACATAATTTTTCTTTTTGGTGGCACTTGTCCTTAGTCCCTAAAATATTTTATTTTTATTATTTTAATATTTATAATAAACATATCTTTTTTTATAAATGTCTTTTTAAAATCAAGTTTTTAGAGAAAAAAATATCACACCACATCACTATACCTTCGATTTACATACCGCATGCCCCAAATACGTAACTAGATGTGGGGATCTCAAAAACTATATAAAAATGCCCAGTCGGTTAAATGAGGGCAATATTTTAAAATTTGGGTATGTATATCATTTTATTATTTTAATATTTGGAAATATTTTTTACTTACCATACTTACATTTAAATAAGTAACACCCTGTAATTAGGGTTTTATTTGTCTAACTAGTTATATAAATTGTATTTTGGATAAAAATGCAATTTTCTATAATAAGTGTAATAAGGCATTAAGGATGGAGTGAGTAAAGAATAGTATGAATATAATTAGTAACAAATAAAATATAATTTATTTTACATTCAACCATGAACAAAAATTTTAAGAGATAAAATAAGATTTCGAATGTAAATAGTTGATTTGTACAAGTTTTAAAAGCATTTACATTGGCAAAAAAACAATCTTTTTTCATTGATAAAGTTAAAAATGGATATTTAGTAATAATAACAAAGCGCGTTTTTTATTACTACCTAAAAACGATTCATACCATGAAAGATGATGTTGCATCCAAATGCTTTCCCGTAACATTTATTTTTTTTATGCTTTTAACAGTCATTACTGGTAAAAATGTACATTTTTGCTCCGGGGAGCTGTTTTTTTAAATATGGATTTTTTTCTTAGTTAATATACCTAAAGTAATGAAAATAAAAATGACTTGGACACCGTAACGTTTTATTTTAATCCTACCTATAAATTTACATTACATTATTTTATGCTTTATTTTATAAAACATTTAAACGAAACCACTAAAGTTAAATTAAATAATATAGTTAATTTAATATCAGCTTTAGTTAAAATAGAATAAAAAAACGAAAGGCAAAATGTTTTATTACTAATTAATTAAATATTAATGAAACCAGAACTTACCCTGGTCTGAAACTGATTTAATTGTGGTAACTGACTAATAATAGAAAACCATTTACTCAAACAAAAATAAACCCAAATAAGTACGAAATATGTTAATTTGGTTACCTTGCCAAAATAGTTTTTAAAAAAATAGATACCAAATACCACATTTTAAAATTAAACCTATTAAAACCGTTTCGATGTAATAACTTTTTCTACTAACGTGCGCAAAGTACTTACTTTGCGCACGCAAATAAGTGCGCAAAGTTTAACTTTGCGCCCGGAAACTCTTTGCGCACGCATTTTCTTTATGCATATTTGCCGTATTTCTGGTCGATTTTTTAATGTATTAATAACTTCTAGGTGAAATAATATTAAAATAAAAGGATTCTACATATTCTTTTATTGTGCTTCATTGAATTTTAGATAAATTTGGCGCTAAGTAAATATCCCATATCAATTTTCTTAATTATCATTTTAATATTTTTCCATGCACCATGTATTTCATAGACACCATACTAAATAATAAACAATCAAAGAATTTTTCTTGTTGCTGCAGCAACCAAATACAAACATTTTCTAATTTAACGCAAGCATCAGAAAATTTGGTAAAAAGTTTAAAATAAGTTTCTAAGAATGGAGGAAGAATTGCCAGACGATGTTTTAAAAGCCCAAGTTTGGCCAACTTAGAGCTCCTGCCGGCAAAATCAAAGGTACGAGAAACAGTATAATCCATTTGAAACATGGTGTGAAAAAAGGGCGTTAGAATTAAGAGGAGGTACTTTTACCTATTTTTTAAATTTAAAAGGGAATTTAGCCAAAATTTTTTATGGTCGAAATACTCCATGCTGAAAAGTTTTTTAAAGATCAAGAAAAAGTAATTATCCCCAAATTTTTATAAGTTAGCAGTTTTTAAAGAAACAAAATGTGGCTTTGGCCCAAAAAAATTTCGGGGGTTTTTTTAAAAGAAGAAATATCTACATTTATTAATGAAGCCCCGGGGATGAAATATATCTTTTGATAAAAATTGCGACCATTTTCGGACTTGCTGGCGCCTGCAGACGAAAAACTCAAAAAAATGAAAACATCCGACATCAAGGAGAAAAAAAAACCAATTTTGTGAAGATTCCATACGCAAAAAACTATACCTCACGTACTTTCTCCTTTTTTGAAAGTTAACGACGGAAAGTATTTGTTCTCATAGGGGAAGTATACAGCATTACGGCCACCGACAACACATCAAGGTTTTTTTGTATATTTCATAAGGGGAATTTGCACACAACAATGCGTTGGGATCAATAAATTTGGGAAGATCCTTTTTGAGATAGCAGAAAATTTTTAAAATTCCAAAAAGCTATATACCGTCCATGGGGGCCGGCGATCTTCGAAAATTTTTAAAATTCCCCGGGAAAAAGGGCTCATATATAAAAAACGGTTAGTGGTTGGAAAATTTGAGGGGCCGGGGTACTTTGGAAAAAATTTAAAAACAAAATTTTTTTAAAAATCAAAAAAAATTCAAAAACCAGAAAAATTTGCCCGCGTGTTCCCCCCAAAATAAACCCGGGAAATACCTTAAATTTAAAAAATTTAAAGGTTTTAAAATACAACTAAAATTTGTTTTTCAAAATTGCCCCTTTTTTAAAAAAGTTTTTTTTTTGTAAAAAGTTTAAAAAAAAAAATTTAATTTTTATTTTTTTTAAAATTTTTACAAAAAAAATTGTATTTTTTATAACAATTTTTTTAAAAAAT
>JAHBCN010025023.1:0-11472 GCA_019359885.1 Listronotus oregonensis | reverse complement strand
TCTAAAGAGTATTTTTTTTCGTTAAATTTAGTATTTAGCTTTTAATGACTCTGGGACGATCGAGATATTTGAGTGTTGACAAGGGATGGTTCCAAGGGTTGTACCGGTACAATTATTTTTATATGGCTTTTTTCTGACTCAAGGACGATCGTCTGAAAATTTTAGACGGGTATGAGAGTTGGAGAGATTCATTTAGAATTTTTTTCAGCCCGCCGAGGTACTTGAGTGTTTAGAAGGGGTGGTTCCAAAAGTGGTACCAGTCCAAACATTTTAATGTGGCTTTTTTATAACTTTAGGACGATCGTCTAAACATTTCAGACGGGTATGAGAGTTGGATCGATTCGTTTTATTTTTTTTTTTCAGCCCGCAGAGGTATTTGAGTGTTGATAAGGGATGGTTCCAAGGGTAGTATAGTTGGATCAATATAAGAATGAAAATTCGGTTCTCTTTGAAAGAAAAAAACAAAAAAGTAGGAATGGTTTAATTTGAACTAGCGGCCCCCTTGGGTTTTTTATAATGTCCGTTTCCCCCCCGTGTCTGTAAAAATAGATCATAAAAAAGCCGACAATAAAAATTAGTACATTTTTTTTTTTTAAACCCGAATTTTTTTTTTAAAATGATCCAACTATACCCCCAACTATTTTCATATCTTTTTAGCCCTAGGACGCTCATCAAAAATTTTTGAGGTATGAGAGTTGGATAGATGTTTTTGGTTTTTTTCCCCCCCCATTTGGGTTTAAAAAGGGGGGGTTCCAATGTCCGGTCCAAATATTTTTATATGGCTTTTTTGACTCTAGAACGATCGTCAAAAATTTTACCATAAAGGGGTTGGATCGATTCATTTTAATTTTTTTCAGCCCGCGGAATATTTAAGTTTAAAGGGAGGGTTTTAAAAGGATAGTACCGGTCCAACTATTTTCATATGGTTTTTAGACCCTGCCCTCATCAAAAATTTTTGAGGGTTTGGGGTTGGATAGATGCATTTGGCTTTTTTTCAGCCCGCGGAGGTATTTGGGGGGTTAAAAAAGGGGTGGTTCAAGGGTAGGCCGGTCCAAATATTTTTATATGGCTTTTTATGACTTAGAACGATCGTCTAAAAATTTTAGGGATATAAATTGGGGATCGATTCATTTTAATTTTTTTTTCAGCCCGGGAGATATTTAAGGTTGACGGGAGGTTTTAAAAGGTAGTCCGGTCCAACTATTTTCATATGGCTTCTTTTCCCCCTAGGACGCTCTTAAAAATTTTTTTGACGGGTTTGAGATTGGATAGATGCATTTGGCATTTTTTTCACCCCCGGGAGGTATTGGGGGTTAAAAAGGGGGGGTTTCGGGGTAGTCCCGGGCCCCAATTATTTTATATGGCTTCTTTTGACTCTAGAACGATCGTCAAAATTTTAGGGATATAAATTGGATCGATTCTTTTAATTTTTTCCCGCCCGCGGAGATATTTGAGTGTTGACAAGGGATGGTTTCGGATAGTACCGGTCCAACTTTTTCATATGGCTTTTTAGCCCTAGGACGTCATCAAAAAATTTTTGGGGGGAGGATTGGATAATGATTTGGATTTTTTTCACCCCGGAGGTACTTGAGGGTTAAAAGGGGGGTTCCCAAGGGTAGTGCCGGTCCAATTATTTTTATATGGCTTCTTTATGACTCTAGAAGATCGCAAAAATTTTAGGCCGATATAAATTGGACGATTTTTTTTAATTTTTTTTCAGCCCGCGGAATATTTAAGGTTGACAAGGGATTTTCAAAAGTCCCGGGCCCCAACTTTTTATGGGGCTTTTTTAGACCCTAGGCGCTCATTAAAAATTTTGACGGGTTTGAGAGTTGGATAGATGCATTTGGCATTTTTTCAGCCCGGGAGGTACTTGAGGGTTAAAGGGGGGTGGTTCAAAATTGCCGGTCCAATTATTTTTATATTTTTTTGACTTAGAACGATCGTAAAAAATTTTAGGCCGATATAAGAGTTGGATCGATTTTTTTTAATTTTTTTTCACCCCGGAGATATTTAAGTGTTGACAAGGGATGGTTTCAAGGATAGTCCGGTCCAACTATTTTCATATGGCTTTTTAAAACCCCCCTAGGACGCTCATCTAAAAATTTTGACGGGTTTGAGAGTTGGATAGATGCATTTGGCATTTTTTCAGCCCGCGGAGGTACTTGAGGGTTGAAAAGGGGTGGTTAAAGGGGTGTGCCGGTCCAATTTTTTTTTTAGGTTCTTTAACTTGAACGATCGTCTAAAAATTTTGGCCCCGATATAAGAGTTGGATCGATTCATTTTAATTCTTTTTCAGCCCGCGGAGATATTTAAGTGTTGAAAAGGGATGGTTTAAGGATAGTACCGGCCAATTTTTATATGCTTTTTTGACCCTGGACGCTCATCAAAAAATTTTTTGAGGGTTTGGGGTTGGATAGATGCATTTGGTTTTTTCACCCGGGAGGTATTTGGGGGGGTTGGGGGGGGTTCCAAGGGTAGTCCGGTCCAATTATTTTTATATGGTTCTTTATGACTCTAGAACGATCGTCAAAAATTTTTTGGCCCCGATATAAAGTTGGATCGATTTTTTTTAATTCTTTTTCACCCGGGAGATATTTGGTTGACAAGGGATGGTTTCAAGGATATACCGGTCCAACTATTTTCATATGGCTTTTTATCCCCCTAGGACGCTCATCTAAAAATTTTTGACGGGTTTGAGAGTTGGATAGATGCATTTGGCATTTTTTTCACCCGCGGGGTTTGAGGGTTGAAAAGGGGTGGTTTAAGGGTAGTCCGGTCCAATTATTTTTTTGGTTTTTATGACTCTGAACGATCGTCTAAAAATTTTAGGCCGAAAAAAGAGTTGGATCGATTCATTTTAATTTTTTCAGCCCGCGGAGATATTTGAGTGTTGACAAGGGATGGTTTCAAAAATACCGGCCAAAACATTTTCATATGGCTTCTTTATGACCCTAGAACGATCGTTAAAAATTTAGGACGGGTATGAGAGTTAAAAAAGTCTCTACGACCAGTGGAAACCCGCGTAAGCTTTTTTTTTAATTATAACCAATGGCTTGTAAATATTTAAGAATTATTTGGACGGCATTCGATAGTACAATACTTGAACTTGATGCAACGATAATCAAAATTTTAAATTTGGTTTATATTGATAACGGTTTTTTAAAATTACTGAAACTTTCGAGCGGCGCGAGGGAGGTAGTGGTGGAGATAGAAGCCTCAAAATAACTTGCCGAAAAAAAAAACTGAAAGTGAAAAATTTTCCCCGAAGAGCAAAAAAAAAAACTCTGGAATTATTATGGATAAGGAATTTTTTTATCGGGGGCCCCAAAAAGTTTTAAAAAAGGGGTGCTTTGGGTTTTTTAAAAATTATTATCAATTTTTTTTTAATTTCAATTTTAACGGGTTCCAAAATGAAAACCCATTTTAAATTGTTTAAAAAAAATTTATTAACTTTAAAACAAAAAAGGAACATGTATTTTAAACAAGAAAGATGGGAGTTTATTATGCTTTGAATATTGTCCGCAAATGCCCCCCACCCTCTTCAATACATTCTTCTAACTGGTTCATAAATTTTTCTTACTTTTGAAGAACTTGCCAGAAATGGTGGATTTATTCAATATTTGTTTTTTTTTCTTGAACAGTTGCGATCTTGTATGGGGAAAATTTTTTTTTAACATTCTTCGTGTTTCGCTGATAAATTTAAAACAAAAATGTTTAACAACAGTTTTTGGGACTGGGAAAAATTGCATTTTAACTCTGTCTTCGTTCAATGCATTGCAGGCAGATCTTGGCCGCCCACTTGACTTTTGCTAAAACGGATCCCCGTCCCCATTTACGAATCCAAACAATGGTCTTCCCTGGGACACTGTCGATCATTAAATTGACGTCAAAAAACCTTTAACGGTATAATGGAATTATAATCAATAAATTTTCGAAAAAAAATGCGATGTTCTGTTAACCAACGCGGCATTTTAAACTGTCAACAATTTTAATAAACTCTAAAAAACCTACTTTTCCAAATAAAAAAATCGCCATTGAATATATAATTTTTTTATATTAAAAAAAAAACAAAATAGGTAATAATTTTTGGACCCGTACTTTGAATAAAATTTAAAAATCTTTTAATTTTGTAACACGTTATTAACATGTAAATGGTACAAATTTTAACAAAAGGGGAAAATTAAGGAGGGTTTCTGAGAACAACAACATAATATCAAATTTTTCATTATTTAGTAAACGACAAAACATATTATGTTGACTGGTGTTATAAGTGGGAAAATTTAAAAAGGCCATAACATTAAAATATGCAATATTCTGTAAAAAAACCAAAATTCCCCGAGAAGTTTCCCCCCGGTTCCCACTTCTAAAAAACCTTTTTTGTTGACTAGTTCTTTTTCTTTCATAAAAAAAAGTTCATTCTCTACTATACTTAAAATTTATCAGATTTATTTTTAATAATTCTAAAAATTAAACTGGCAAAAAAAAAATTTAATTGTAAAAATTTTTAAAAAAGAATAAAAATCTTATCGTTTAAGGACTAAAGGTTAATAAAATATTATAATACATTTTAAAAAATAATGACCATCATTTATAACTTTTTGCGCTACCCCGGATTTAAAAAAGCTTTATTCGATAAAAAAAAAATCCGCGAAAACCCTCACTTTCAGTTTTTTACTCGGGAAATTATTTTGATAGCTTCTATCTCCACCACTACCTCCCTCGCGCCGCTCGAAAGTTTCAATAACTTTAAACAAACATTTTATCAATAAAAAACAAATATAACAATTTTTTATTATGCGTTATAGGCCCCCTATTATACTATCGAAAACCGTCCAAATTAACTTAAATAACTACAAACAATTATTTGATTAAAAAAAAAAATTCTCACTGGGTTACTGGTCGTAGAGACTTTTTTTTTTAAATTCTTTTTTTGTCAGCTTTTCATATTTTTGTTAAAAAAATTGTAACTCATGCAGGGGGGGCCCCGCTTCAAAATTTTTATTAACAAAAAATACCTTTTTTTAAAGGTTAAAAAAAAAAGGCTGAAAAAATTTTTATAAGGTTGATTCAAATTTAAAATATAGGTCTCGAAAAAGCAAAAAAAAGTGTTTATGACCTAAAATATTTATAAAGAATAAAGATATAGCCCAATGACAGAGGGTGTAAAATAGTAAAATCAATTTTTTAGCAAAAAAAATTTTTTTTTTTTGTAAAAAATTTTTATACAATAATTATCAACATTTTAAAGAAATTGCATTTTTTTGGTCTTTTCATTTTTTATAAACAAATTGACCAAATCAATTTTAGCTGGGTCAAATTATAGGCTTTTTTTAAAACCAAAAAAAACATTTTGAGCATATCCCTTAAAATTAAAAGGGCTAGAAAAGCAAAAACAAGTTTTTACCATTTTTTAAATCTCCACCCCCCCCCTGCACCTTTTTTTAGTCTAACACCTTTTAATCTGTTACAAATTAAAACAAACAGGTCTTATTTTTACCACAGACTGGCTATATAATGGTTTGCTTTTTTAAATGTCATGAAAACAATGATCAAGATCTGATTTAAAGGTAAGCAACGCACGGATTTAAGAACATATAAATAAAACCCCTTTTAAAGTAAAAATATTGTAAAATTGCCTTCTGATGATGCAGAAAGGCCCAAATTTTTGTAATCGGTATCCAAAAAACCCAAAATGACCAAATTATATGATCCAGAAGCCTATATAAATTAGGCATTAAGGAAAACCAATTTTTAACAAGAGAACGTCAAAAAGAAGGTTTTTTGGGTCGCTTTTTTATATTAGGAACAAGGATTTAACCACATTTACAATAATAATTTAACAGCAGATAGAGATTAAAATTTTAAATCAAATCTCCTTTTATTGTATAACTTCCAGAAACTAAATATTTACTTTCAACAGGAGGAGCCTGGCCAGAATTCGCAAATTATAAGGCCATTTCTGTTTGAAAATCTTGACGATTGCTGGAAAAAACAAATGGACCAGTAAAGTAGCCTGCTAGGGTCGCCGGTCCTCTAATATAATTTTTTTCGTTTTCTTACTTTTTTCCCCGGATTTATACCGAAATTTTATTAAGGTTGCTGTAACAAAATAAAAAGCCCAACCCCATTTACCAATAAATTTAAGTCACCACGGGGTGTATTTATAAATAAATAATTTTAAAAATCCATATATTTACCTTTTCCCCCTCCTTCTTATTCAAATGGATTCAGATTTCCACGTCGCTGGCTTTAACTGAAAAAAAATATTGTTTTAAATTACCAGAATTTAAAAGCTCCAGTAAACATCTTGGAATATTATTTAAAAAATCTAGTGTGTTATTTACATTAAATTAGAAATGAATAATTCAATTAGATATTTTATAGCCTAAAAAAAGGATAGAATGGTTTTGTGCACGTCTAACGAAAGTTTCATAAAGTGTTTCATTTAGATAAATTTTCAAATTGTTTCATAGGATAGATAAGTAAAAATATAATCGACTAATTCCTGACCTACCTGGGAAAACCAATACTGCGCATACAAAACCCCGCAACTTTTATTTTCAGATTACCAACTATTAAGCCTCGAAAAGGTAATTGGTTTTAAAATATTTTTTAAATACAAAATTTAAAAAGGGAGAAATTTAAAAAATTTAGCGTAAATTAAATATTTTTTTAAATGTTTAAATAAAAATTTGGGGGGGTTTGTTTCAAACTTAACCCCCCTAAAGTAATTGTTTTTTTTAGTTACATTCTAAACCAACCTAACTATTAAATTTCTTTTGACTTTTTAGTCCCCGGGCAAATTAGACCAAAAAGTAAGAATGAAGGTACAAAATTTACATCAAGCTGAAAGTAATGAAAATTTTTTAAAACATAATTAATAAAAATTTTAAAATTCCCCATTGTTCAGGTTCGTGGAAAAAAATTATTGAGGTCACAGGAAAAAAAAAGTTTTTGGATTTTCTTTAAAACAAATTTATCAAAATTACCTTTAACAAAATTTGTAGTTTATAAATTGTCTAAAAAAAATATTAAAATTATTTTCCTAAACGCCACTTTCCTGAGATAAAAAAAAATTCAAAAACCGGGCCCGGGGTCGATTGTCTGGTTGACTTGACGTTTTGCCAACACGAGCGGTTTACATCTTCAAAAGTTGCTTCCTGGTTGACAGTATGCGAACTACTGGGCTTTGCGTGGTCGTTCCAATCGGTTCCGGTCGGTTCAAATTCAAATTCAAATTCAAAATTCCTTATTTCCTTAAACATACATGTATGCATAGAAAATACATAATAAAACACTAAAAAAATACACAAATGTAAATCTACCAACCCACCTACAAATTAATCAATTTAAAAATTTAGCTACAATAAAAACTATGTTTAAGTAAAACTTGTTTTAAATTTAGATTTGAAGATGAAATGCTCTGTATGGTTTTAATGTCTGGGGCAGGTGGTTATACAGTTTTGGGTGGCATAATTACGCAACTGTTGGCCAAAGAAAGATTGTGTTGTGTTATTAAGATATCGGATGTATTTCTCGGGGTTTAATCAACAGAATCCATTTAAAAAATACATAATAAAACACTAAAAAAATACCAAATTTAAAACTACCAACCCACCTACAAATTAATACAATTTAAAAATTCAGCTACAGAGTAAAAACTATGTTTTAAACTTGTTTAACTTTAGATTTGAAACTGTGCTCCGTATGGTTTTTAAAGTCATGAGGCAGGTGGTTATACAGTTTGGATGGATAATTACCCTGTTGGCCGAAAAAGTTTTGTTGTGTTATTGATATCGGATGTATTTTTGGTTGTACGCTATGTTCCTGTCCAAAACCTAACAGTTAAGTAACAGCACTGTAGATTGGTTAGTTAAAGTGGATGCGATCCAGACGAGTCTGGGTCGCTAGAAAACCCGGGGGAAAGGGGGGAAAAGGGAAGACAAGATAACACCTTAAAGAGAGAGAGAGAGAGAGAAAAGGGGAAAAACCAAAAACCAATTTGGGATGACGTAAACGAACAGATGTCCGCTGTCCGCCGAAAAAAAGGGGTTACCCACCCCCGGTCCCCCGGACATTGATAACCTCATTTACATATCTAAAGCGTATCTGTTTAAAAAATAAATTATAACCCACTTTAAAAACCCAAATCACAGTGCTGTTTTTTTAAAATACGTGATGTTATTTAAAATACAGGGCTGTTTTTTAAAAATACAGGGCTGTTATTTGAAAATACGGGGCCCTTTTTTTGGAAATACAGTGCTTTAAATTTAAAAATCGGGGTTTATTTGTACAGGGCTGTAATTTAAAAAAAGGGGTTTTATTTGAAAATACAGGGCTGTTTTTTAAAAAAAACAGGGCTGTTTTTTGGGAAAAAAACAGGGCTGTTATTTGAAAATACAGGGCTGTTATTTAAAAAAAGTGCTGTTATTTGGAAAAACAGTGCGTTTTTTGGAAATACAGTGCTGGTTTTTAAAAAAATACAGTGCCGTTATTTAAAAAACAGTGACAACAGTGTAATATAAAATTTCTAGGGGTAGCAACCTTTTTTTAAGATATTAACCGGCGCTTTTGAGTTTGTTTGAGTAAACCCAAATTTTTTTTTGATATTATACCCCCCATTACCCGTAACTTGAATGCGTTTTAATTATTTTTTTGGGAATATGTTAGCCGCTATTTTTTCCCCCCCGGTGGCTGTGTTTTTAATTAATATATAAGTTGTTTTTTATCCCCCTAGGCTTAAACCTACTACGTTTCAACCCCCATATTTTTATAAACAAAAATATAAAAAACTCGCTCACTATAAATATTAAACAACGTTTCTATATTTAACTCATCCTCATCATCTGGGTATACCATACGGAATAATTCAAAAATTTTAAAACCCATCATCATCATCATCATCATCGGGTATACCAGGTTTTTTTTTATATATATATATATATATATATATATATATATATATATATATATATATATATATATATATATATATATATATATATATATATATATATATATATATATATATATATATATATATATATATATATATATATATATATATATATATATATAAAATTATATTTTTTTTTTTTTAAAAAAATAAACATATACTTATTAAAAAATTTTTTCTTTTTAAAATTCATCATCATGGGGTTCCCGTGACAGGTGACTTTAAAAACCCCCCGCCTTTTTTAATGCGCAGTACTCTAAAATAAACCTCGCCCAAGATTCCTAATTAATGTATGACGTAAAGTTTTCCCCAGATAAAAGCCCTCCGGGGGTGGGGCCCCCAGAACATACCAAAAAACCCTTCTCTAAAAAAAACCTGCCCGTTCTAATTATTTTGACGTCAAGATTTCGAGATATGGGCCCCCCGGGGAAATTGGGCCCCCGAACATACCATCTAACACTACAAATCGCGGGTTCGAAC
This sequence comes from Listronotus oregonensis, assembly GCA_019359885.1. Classification (NCBI taxonomy): domain Eukaryota; kingdom Metazoa; phylum Arthropoda; class Insecta; order Coleoptera; family Curculionidae; genus Listronotus; species Listronotus oregonensis. Next base: position 2,033 of record JAHBCN010025023.1, on the reverse strand, counting down.
CCTGTGGGTGGGGACTTTTTTTTTTTTTTATTTTTATTAGGCTTAAAAAACCATACATTGTTTACCAATATTATTAATGAAGTTAAACGACCTTTTACTATTATTTTCCCTTAATATGATCTCTCGGGGGCCAAAAACTCGGATCCTACTTCATTTTTTATTTAATATTCTCCTGTAGCTCGGGGAGAGTTTAATTTGGTCGATTAACGATTCGAATCCGCTAAAAGGGATTTTTAAAATTTTTTTCCCTAATTTTTAAAAGGCCCCCGATAAGTTTAAATTTTTAAAAATTGGTCAGCGCCATAATCTAAAGTCAAGCAATGTCGGCTGTTTCTTTCCCAGATGGGTGACCGCAGATGGGTGACCGCAGATGGGGGACCGCGGGGGTGCGGGGGCCGGAGTGAATTTTGGGAATCGGACCTTTAAAAAATTTTTCCCCCCTTTTTTTTTGGGAAAATGTCGGTTTTGGGGGAGTGACCCACTACTCACGAGATTTAAAATTTCTTTTTTAAAAATACTGACATTATTATCATTACAAACATATTTTTTTTTTTATCATTTGCATGAAATGATCGGCAAATCACAATATACCGTATTTACAATAACCCCGGGGATATCAACAATTTTTAAAAAAAATTTTCAATAATAGATTTTTTTTTTCCTGCACACGCGGGACTATTCACACCGGTACGAAACCAGGCTGATAAAAAATTAAGCGGTTTTTTTTCCCTCTCCGGGTTTTAAAAAATCTTTTCCAAAAATTTTTTTTATAATCGCCACAGATAAATGTTGGTAGTTAAAATCGAGCAAATTGGGTAAAAATTTTTCCACGTCATTTTGAATGAGCCAACATGCCCGAGGGGGGCTGTATAAGCAAAAATTTTTTTAAAAAAAAAGGATTTATAGTTTTTTTTCTGTCATAAAAATTCAAAATTTTCCTTTTCTCGGATCATTTTTTACTCACAACAGGGGATTCTTTTATTACTTCTCAAGAATATTTCTACCCTCCCCAGAGACTCGTCCCAATAAAATTTGGAATTACCCCAACAACAGTTTCAATTTCGGGAAAAAGGTTTCTGACAAACAAACTTCAGGAAAATTTTTAAAAACCATTACATAGGCTTGTTTTTATAGCGGGATTTAATGTTTTTAATAAAATTTTAAATGGGGGGTTTTTTTAACGAACTCCCCCCATGTTAAAGGGGTCCCGAAAAAACTTGTTCGTAAAAAAGGGGGAATTCAGTAAAACCCAATTTGGAATACGTTTTGTTTTATTTTAAATGCTTCCTCTTTCATAAAGATTTATGCTTTTTTATCTCATGGCTTCTCTGTAAATCTGGGTAGTATGTCGATGTGGTATAGTACTTAGGTTCCCCAAACTTTATTCAATTTGTTTTGGTTGTTCTGCTACGACAAATTTTTGTCTGCCCCAAAGAAGTTGGTTTTATGCTCTTTAATCCTGGTGTTGATCGAGCGTTTTGTATTCCTATGTACAGCCCACATTTCCGGAATGCAAAAATTCCCAAAAACAAAAGGGGTTTTTTTGTCTTTGGCCGATCGAAATTCGGATTTTTTCGTTGGTTTGAATATTGTTTTTACATTTTTCTTTGGTAGCAATCCCCCCTGTCCTAAACCCCCCGGGAAAAAAAGGGGAAAATCTTTTTTTACTGGCTGTAGTTGTTCTTTTCCACGAGTCTGGGATTTTTTGGTTTCTTTATCCTTTTATTTCTCGCTCTGAATAACCATTGGCCCTTGGGAAAATCAAAACGATGTCTGTTCATTAGTATCAAACGAATCCTCTGTGTTGGTGATTCAACCAGAACCGGCCTTTAAATACGGGTGCCAAGAAAAAAACAGTCAAACTTTTTTTCAACGCATTTAGCACCATTCCTTTTTTTAATCGCAAAATATTTGTTTAGCAGTTTTCTGGCGCAGGTGGGAATAAAGTCTGAAATTTGGGGTTTTAAAGATTATCGAACAACTTCCAACCCCAATCTTTTTTGGGGGGAGCTGATAACCAAGCCACACTTAAA
>JAHBCN010025022.1:0-11535 GCA_019359885.1 Listronotus oregonensis | reverse complement strand
TGCCTTTAGAGTTAGCGTGTTCTTTACTTTAGCAGTAGGTGACCACATTCCTGCTTGAATCATTCACTAGGGCACGGTGACATTCTAGTACTAGACCTGATTTGTAGCGTGGTCTCCTTAGGGTTAGTAGTGTCTGTCTGCAATCCGTATGGACAACAGTAAGGTTGTCAGGCTTTAAAGTTATTTTTTTATTTTTAAAAATTTTAAGCAGCTTTATATATGAATTTAAAAAGAAATAAAAAAGAGTGAAACGTTTACATGATAACGTAAATTAATAAAATACATATATTAAAATATTACGGGGTGTACCAAAAAATGTGTAATAATTTCTTTAATTTTAAATTTCATAAATTTCCAAATGCTAAATTTATTATATTAAAGAAAAAAATAGTTGTATATTAGTACTGTCATTTAAAATAAAAATATAGGAATTAATATAATACATGGAGTAACAAAAGTTTTTCGATCTTTTTAAAAAACAAATTTTAGCTTTGACCTGAATTTTTTAAGTAACCCATTCGCGATACATTTGTTAACATATTATATTTGATAAAAAAAAACCTTTTAACTATTGACAGCGTTTTGAGTTCGAATATTAAACTATAACCAAAGGAACAAAATCGATGACACGATATTTTGAACATGTCAACTTTAAACCTATATATTGTTGAGCGCACTAAAATTAAACCCAAACCCCATAACTTTAGGAAATAATGATCAAGGCTTGCCCTAAACAATGCTTGGATTAACATTAATGCTAATGAGTTTACCGTTAACAACTTCGAAAGTTTCTATTATGACCGAGCAAATGAGCGGCGATTATCGTCAAGGAAATTTCACCATGGTATGGCGGAAACTATATACTTCCGAGGTTTTTTTTAAGAATTTTGTTTCGAATTTTCTTTTACAGTAGGTCGAGCTAAATACAGATTGTAACAAAAAGGTTGGAAATACATTTCACATTGGATTTCTTATAAAAAATGAGATTTTGCTCTACGTTTCAAGGTGTTAATTTTTTTTTAAATTATTCTAGTGTAATAATTTTCGAATAATAACATTATCAGTTACTTTTGACTTATTTCTAAAAACTTGTTGTGTAAGCATTTAAAAAAGACCCTTAAATGTTTGAAATAAAATACTTCCAATTAAGCAAGCAAAGCAAGAAAATATGACAAAAGAAGCTAAAAATTATGTTCTCTATCTGCAATACATTTTCCAATGCGTTTCATTAGCAATTTTGTGCAAAATTACCGGGTATTTTCCGAATTTGCCGACATTCCATTATCTCATTGACATATAAAACTATGTTTTATGTACGATGATATTACCGTCCCTGTTTCGGGACGTTACGAGTAAAAATGTACAGTTTTCAAAATTCGTCTTTTACTTGTGTCCTAAAACCTTCTTACATACTAAATTTAAGGTTTATACTTCCTTGAAAAGTGCCACATATTTTTCAAGTCAATGAGTAAGTCAGTAGTAAAATGGGCGATTTATAAGATCTAATATCTCAGAAACCACTTGACATGAGTATTTTACTTTTTTACAGATAATTAGAATATTAATATTAATTTAAATACTAAATCTCATACATTTACGTGAACAATAACGAAGTTATGAAATGAGAGAAACGTTTCTTGGCCAGGTGCACTGCCGTGCGCTTAGATTTAATTAAATAGTAAAATTATTTTTAAACCATAAAGCCGTTATATTATATCAAACGACAACTCTTATTGAACGACTCTTTATAGAGTGACTTAAAACTTATGCCCTAAAATTAAAAATACACTTAATGTATAATTAAAAGTGTCTTACACTAAATCGTAATTAAAATATACTTTTTGTGATTACTTACATTGATAAATAGTTTAAGCCTATTTTTTTGCAAATTAACGTGTAAGCGTAAAAATTAATTATTTTATATTTTGAAAATAGGTTTTAAAAAGTTTTTTTTTTATATCCTTTTTAATTTATATTTCTTCTTCTTCTTCCCTGGGAGCGCAGCCTTTTGAGCTTTTTGTGCCTAATCTCCCATTATCTTTTATACAAATCCTCCCATTAGTCTTGTTCCTTCTACAAGTCTATATAACCCCGAGACTGGTTGGTTGATATATTCCTGTGGGCTCATTTTCGGTTGCCCAATTAATGCCTGTCTTTTGTGATTCAACGCTCCACATTCGCACAGTATATGGTAGGCTGTTTCTTACCCCTCATCGCAAATTCTGCAACTTGGGTCCCCAGGGTATGAATCTATCTTGTGTCGGTGTCCTCTTAGGTTATGGTGCCCTGTTAGCAACCCTACTGTTGTGCGAAGTCTTTCCCTACTTTGTCTGAGTAGTTCTTTCTACGTTCCTTTGGATAGCCTTATGAAGCTTTTTCCATGTCTTATTCTACTGAGGTTCCTCCAGTATTCTTCGGATCCTTTTCCGGGTTTGCCCTCGAGCTGTGATTTTGGTCACTCCAAGGGCAGGTTCTGGTCCAAAGTATGGTGTGGATAATTCATGTCTCACTAACTCATTTCTTTTTCATTGCCTTTTATTCCGAAAGTCCTGGTACCCACTGGAGAGTCACCCTGTTGTGTCTGGACGTTACCTTTGGCTTTACTAGTGGTCCTAGTGACGCCTGACTGTCTGCTATTATGCAGATCCGCTTGTTGTATGCAGTAAAGCATATATTTCCGTTTAAAATACAGAACTGTGTGTTTCTAGTGAAATGGATAATTGTGAATTCCTCATTTCACTGTACACGCCGGCTTATTTATATTTAAAAAAGTATATTATACAAGGCCTAGTGACTTTCGCCTGGATTAAGTGCTCTACCGACGCGGTCAGCACTGACACCGGTCGAACGTTATATCAATGAAAATGTATAATCAACTACAGTGCAGATTGCCTAGCAGTCTATTAGCTCTCTACTGTAATTGATCATACATTTTTATTAACCGATGTTAGCGCTGAACGAGCACTAAATTCAGTTTTAGATATTAGAACAAATACTTCTCCTTCTTGTATGCATATTTGTATTCGACAAATCAAATTAAGGCGAGCTAACAATTTCTCACTTCAATCTTGTTCCCGAAATTGAGGGCTATTACCAGTAATGATTAAGCTATTTTGCAACACTCGGGCTGGGTGAGTGTATATATTTTGTAATATTTACACATGCTAAGTTATCAAAATAAAAACATCTGAAAATATCTACAATTTTTAAATAAAGAATCCAATTAATTTTAATTTTTAATTAATATGTAAGGCTTACTAAATTTTTTAGTTTAATTTTATCTTGAAAACGGTGGTAAATTTGCTACCGAAACGTTGATAGGTTTTTGAATGCCTAAAAAGTTTTTTATATTTACTTTAGGCGATTTGCAAAATTGTAAGGGTTAATTGATTCTATGCACTTACAGAACCTATATTCTGGGACCAGGACCAGAAAGATTTTTCGTTTTTGTTTAATTATATTTAGTTATTATAAGGTTCCATCAACAAATCAAATAAGTAAAATTTTAGAACAAAAATTATTCATGTGGTTTATTACCTTTGAAAAGTTTTAAAATAATCAGTTAATAAATGAGAAATAGCTACCCGATAGAGATCTTGTTGACGTAATCTATAAGCTGAACCAAATTTTAAACGTGATGCGAATTTAATATTAGTTAAGCCCAAAATTTGCACCCTTTCTTCTTTGTGTATTGATCATTGTCTAGCTTTGTCATTTAAAGACAGTTTTTAAAGTAATGCCAGCTTACATTAATATGCACGGCACGTTTCCTATACATATAGAGAGCGTTAAAAAAGAAATTTTACAAAATGTGAAAAAAAGACCAACTTATGTTTTTTTTTTCAGTCAAAGTGATATGCTATTAAAACGATAAAACAATAAGATAAAAGGTCTCTCAATAAAAACTTCAATTGCGCCTTCTTTTCGTTTGTTAAACTTTAGTGTTACCAAATTACCCAATCCTACGTGTCTATTACAGCTCAAATTAAAATTCTAGAATTTTTAGGGTATAATACCTATTTTTATCAATATTCTTAACGATGATAGCTGCATAAGAGCTTTTTTGCTAAATAAAAATTTGATGGAATTTGAAAGCTCTGACAGGCCACAAAAAAGTATGCCCTGCGAAGAAGTCTTGGGGAAGAACAAAATATTTTAAATTCTGAAAGTTTTGGGATTTATTATTGACGATGGGTATACCAATTTCGCCATTGACATATTTGTTGTTTAAGGTGAATAATGCGCCTTGAGGCTCATCTGCAAATGCCTAATTTAGCAATATAAAAAACTCTGAATTCTGATAAGGATTGATCAAACAAAATCCACATAAATCAACGCTTAGACCAGATGATGGTATTACGTATTAGAATGAAACTTTGTAACTGGCTTTCTAATAAAATTAACAACCACAATAAGAGTTTACTATAAGTAATCTGGATCGACGAATGTGGTTTTTTTACTTATGTAATAGACATAATGAACAATATTGGTCTCGGTAGAAAACCACAGACAAAATGCGGAAGTTAAACCAAAGGGTCGAACTTCTTTCAATACGTGGGTGGGAATGTTCCGTAACAAAATTCTCGGCCCTATAATATGCGAGAGTAGTTTAACATCCGAAAGATATATTAACCTTATGTTAAACAACGTACTAGAATAATTAGAAAATAAGCTTCTCAATATTTTTCGGCGGTTATGGTGGCAACAAGATAGTGCTTCCCCTCATAATGGACGAGAGGTCACAGCTAACGCATATACAATGTTTCCAAACAAATCAATCGAAAATCGGGAACCTGTGTAATGGCCGGCCAGAAGTTCCGACCTAAATCCACTTGACTATTTTCTCAATAATAATAACACAATGTTTTTATTTTTCTGTAATTTTCCTTTTGAAAACTGTTAAGTATAATACATGTCTGATCTTACTAAGACGCGTTCTTTCGAATATTAAAATAAAAAAATCAGATCAAAAATGAATTTAATGATGGTGACTGGAAGCTAAAGTGTCAAATATTAAATTTGCAAACACCACCGTATAGTGCAGGAAAACTTGATACATGTAAAATTGGTTTCGCATTGCCTCTTTAAATAAACCAGGACAAAATAAAAATACATTTTCCGTGACATAAAATAACTTTAAAATGATAGATTGTAATACACCATTGAGCTTTCCTCAAAAAGATCTATTAAATAATTTAAAAAAATATATTATTTCTAAAGTACGAAATGTCTTATTCAAAATCTGCAGCCGCCATCTTGTGGAGCTTAAGAAATTGGTTTTTGAACGCCAGAAAAAAAATTAAAACAAATTACAGCACCAAACATCTAGTTGACTTATTATAACTTTTAAATAACTTCCCGAAATTCCACAAACCCTTGATGCAACAACAACCCATAAAATCACCGCCATATCATCTCTTTCTCCTGTGGAAAAAATTCCGTCATACGCCTCTGGACGTAGTTCCAAGCTTAGTTGGACGTGTTTGTATGCCCCCCTTGGGGCCGAAAAGGGAGCCAGCTGGATCCTGTAAAACGGGGAGATTGTATTTCCATATCTGAAAAAAATATATATTATTTACATATGTGTATTACTAAAGTAATATCTAGTTATTTAAATACCATGTATCAATAAATATATTGTCTACACTTTTACAAATAATCATTTTAATTTTATAGGCTTATAAGATATCTAAAAGGGTAGAGTCACCCTAAATAGTAGCACTCTGGGTCATTCCCCCAATTTCCTCTTTGTCTGCAATACTTTATTTTTAAAGTATTTTGACTGAAGAACTTAGTGCCTACAAAGGTCTCTTTTTCCCATAAACGGATACTTTGACTTGAGACCTTTGCGGAGATTCCTAACACAAAAAAGATAGTTATTTTATTTATCTAAATGAGTTCTTCTGGTTATATTTTTAAAGAAATATAATGCTTACCTATACAGGTTTGGAAAAAGCAAAGCCGAATATAGGAATAAAGCGTAATGTATCAAACGGAAAACCCCTTTAACTGCGTAAGCGAACAAAGACAGACTGACCTCTGTTTTGGTGGATAAATTGTTTTATTTGTTTTACTTGCGAAACGTCCATGTTCGGCTTTGATCTTTCCATACCTGTATAGTTCTTATACAGATTTTCTTAAAAGCATAAAACAACTTCTTGTACTTGCATTTATTTTATTAAAGTCCTCATGTTTAAAAGGGTGTAAAGTATACTTTTACGAGAGCTACTATTTATATTTAGGAAATAGCAAATATTAATAAACATTTTTAAATGAAAATGGCTTTATTGTTTTTCGAAATACTCCCCTTGATAATCAATACACTTTTGCATTCGTTCAAACCATTTGTCATAGTAGTTTTCCCATTTTTCTTGAGACACCTCCAAAACATGGTTTTTGAACGATTCAACTGCTTCTTCGGCGCTCGTAAATTGTTGGCCACGCAGTTTACCTTTGAAATTCGGGTACATAAAGAAGTCATTGGGTGCCAAGTCAGGACTGTACGGAGAATGAGTCATCAATTCGATGTTTTGACTGCTTAAAAATTTACTTGTTTGACGAGATGTGTGAGAGCTCGCAATGTCATGATGAAGAATGATTCGTCTTTGGGGATTAGTTTTTCGAATTTCTCCAAAGACTTCTGAACATTGGCAACCTGACCCATTAGGTCGAAGAAACAGGCGACTATTTGCTTCGCTGTGCTTCTTCCACGAACAACTTTTGTTGGATTTAGCTCGTCTTGAAATGCCCACACGGTCGATTGCTGTTTTGCTTCCGTCTCCTGTCACGATTTTATACACATCTTTTAAAGCACCACGGTTGAACTTTTTAATCGTTACCTTACACCACCCTTTTTTTGAGCGATTGATAAATTATGGGGTATCCAACGAAAACACATTTTTTTACAGCTAAGTGTTAATCCAAAATCAAATGTATTGAAGTGGAACTAATGTGCAAGGATACTTCTATCTCATAATATGTCACATGGCGATCTTGCATTATCAGTTCACGTACTGCATCGATGTTTTGTGGAACAACAACCGATTTTGGACGACCTTCACGGAATTCGTCGGCGACGGAATTACGACCACGATTGAATTCATCATACCAGCGATATCCTTGGTGGTTCTTGATGGTGCTTTATCGCCATACAAAGAACTGAGTTCTTTGACACATTCTTGTTGAGATAATCCACGTAGAGAGTTGTGAAAAATAATCCAACGAAAACCTTCTCTTAAATTTCCAGTTTTTTGTCAAATTGATTTTCCGAACCCGCTGTAAACAAAACAAATAGCAAGGTTTCTTTAAAAGTGTTAGACACTTTAAAGAAATTATCTTCAACCGTTTTCAAGTTATCACTTGAAACGGTTGAAGATACATCACTAACCGAAACGTTGTGTATCAATTAACAAATGAAGACAATGGAAGACCAAGATTTTAGTGTTATTGAAAACAAATAGCACTTGTACATCAAAACGTTGTGAGCTGTAATAATGTTAAATTTTATTGTGGTGTTGCCAGATTTTAGCAATTGCCAGTTTCCGAAATAAAAATAGTAAAATACATACAAAATTTATCTAGCTTACATCGCCCTTCTAAAACTATATATAATATTTGATAAGTATTCTATTGAGTAAATCAAAACAAATTTAAATTTGAACAAAAAGGTTATACTGGAAAGTAATAAAAAGCTTAAATCGTGTGTAATTTAAAAAATGCTATTGATATTAGTTAAAATTTGGCTAAAGCTTAATGGTTTTTTTTGTTAAAAAAAGCTATAAAAATATTGCTTAAATATAAAAGAAACAAAACCTTAAATTAAACAAATATTTTGTTAAAAGTACCTAAATAAGGTTAGTACGGATTTGAAGAACTAGGTATTTCGTACATTTTTTTAAAAACTTAATATCCTGCTAAATGGCTTTCGGTAAAAACCATCATCAGTGCTATTCCTCAAGCAGGAGTTGCAGCATGAGTGTACACATGTAACCACGATATCGACAAACTATCACATTATTAAATTAAAAAGTAAAGTAGTTAATAAAATCTCACATTTTCACCTTAAAAAGAGTAAATTTTAAACTTTAAGCCACACTACGATACCATTTTGTTGGAAAGACAAACATGTGATTATGTTAGAATAAGAAAACGGTAAAAAATGTAATGCTAAAGAAAAAAAAAATACGAGTATAGTCTATTTTTGATTAAACTAAATAATTATCATTTTTGAAATCTGTGATGGTAGTAAGGCAATTATATGGAAAACCTACCTTTCCTAAATTTTGCCAGATCTTTTTTAACAAATAATACAGTTTGTGGTGGCACTGCTACGTAATCAATAAAAGGTATAATGATACGCAATAACTAAATGACTTAGATATTGTAGACGAAAGTGGGGGAAAATAAATTTAAAAACATGTTGAACCATACATCCGCGGTATCTGGTATTTTGGCGTTAAATAAGTCTTTATATAATCCACCTAAAGATAAAACGAATGTATTAAGCTGTAGCAATAAAAATAAAAATACTTCCTGACCAATATACTAAAAATAAGCAGAGCTTTGGACTAAACGGATTCGAATCTAAACCTTTGCCTTAATTGATTGACCGCTATTCTAGAATTCCTAATTCGTATACGACCTTTTTTCTACTTATGCCTGAAGCCCCAAAATATCTGTCTCTTGTGAATTGAAAAGATAGGAATTCAATATCTGAAAGCAAAAAGCAAAATTGATCCTTGGAGAAATCTGACAAGATAGTTCAAAAGGGTAAACAAAAAAGTTATTTTGAATCTTTTCTCCACAAAGTTTTAGGTACCTATAAAGAAAGATTTAATGTTAAATTTGTATAAAACATGTGATTTTAAATTAAGAGTTATATTTTTAAAATTAAAATGGTTTATTTTAAATAGTAAAATAAACTTGTCAAAAGTTAGATGTTTCATAAGTTAAGTTTGCATATTGTTTTAATAATATAATATATATAATATACCATTAGACTTCGCCTTTATACGAAATGTCCAAATTTAATATTTATTTAATTTTAAATAAAATTATAAAATTATATTTATTATAAATATTAAAATATATTAAAAATATATTTTATAAACTATTTTGTAAAAAGTTTTTTAAACATAATTGGTGCCTGAATGGAAAAAAGGTATAAGTATAAAAAATACTGAGAATAATGAGTTCATGTAAATTAAATAATATATAAAATAATATTTTAAATTTCGCTACAAATCAAGTACTGTTTTAAATAAAAAAGTGGCCAGGATTGTCAAAATGTTTAAATTTAAATTTTAAATTATCTTAATTATTGTTTAATTTATGTTTGCTCATTTTTTACATTTTTTGACTTATCCCTATTTCCCCATTCAGACGCCAATTTATCATTAATTTTAATCAGTAGGTTACTTTTGGGTAGTATTGAAAAATATTTTATTACTAAAATTGGTATCGCAATTAAGGAATAACATTATTTCGAGAATGGTAATAAATTATTATTTATATGACTATAGAACATTTGTTAAATTAACAAAAATAATTATACTTATTATATTCGTAGTAATTTATTTGATAAAATTATATTTATTCTAAAAATCTTACCTTTTTTTCTCGTAAATATTCTAAGTAAACCATGTATGTAATAGGGTATTTTCACTCAATTGATATTGAGAATGTTGGGTGTAAAAATTAAAAGTAGAAACACAATTAAGCAAAACCTGCTAAATAACACGGAAAAATACAAACCCCTTACTTTTCTATTTAAGGTTTAATTATCATTGTAATTTAAATAGCCCGCCACTCTCCTAACCAATCAAATTCAACATGGATGCCAAGTCTGTTTAGAAACTATCCATATCGACAATCGTATCGATTTTAACGAAATGCTAAAATGCGAAATGCTTTTTAGACTTTACACTAAAACACAGCCAGACTACCTAAATAGTTTCAATTGGAATAAAACATAAAAACTTACATCAAAATGGTTTTCACAACAATAATAGGCATGTCCTTTGGGCATTTTCTCAATACCTACAGCAGCACACCAGGCTTTTCTCCTATCGTCTTGTTTTGGAAGAGAAAGAATATTTTTGAGATCCTAAACTCGGCCGGCTTCTGGTTTCGCAAATAATAACAATACACTTTTTTTCATTTTGAATAAAATAACGGAAATTTACTCGTAAAAGGGTTCATATATCAAGGAAATTTGGCGATAATAATAACTATAGTAATAAAATGGAATATTTGAAAAGAACACACCTATTTACAAATTAGAAATTATTAATAAATATTAGAGGTTACAGGTTATACAGGTTGACATTGACAAAAATGACAATTGACAGGAAACGCCAACTTTGTAGATGTTGCGCATATCGATATTTGATGACAGGCGTATCGAATAACAAAAGCTGACAACAAAGCAGAAATTCCACCAATAGAAAATTTAGGGCCGTGACGTCACGGGCCTACAAAATTTAAACTTAAATTGATTTTTAAGGCGTTTCCGGAGGCCAAAAAAATCGGGAAAAAATATTTTTGGCCTTAATTTTAATGTGGCTTTGCAATAAGCTAATAAAAAAAATCATGAAAAACGCCTATTATATGAATAAATTTAAACAATTTTAGAATTAAAAATTTGCAAAGAAGAGTACATGTATTATAGTCAATCCTCGAAGCTCCGGCGTTCCCAGGTTTGACCAGTCAATCCTCAGGTCTGACTTGAAGTCTTAGTCAAAGCCCAAACAAATGAAGTTTTTCGGCCTCTGACTAAAGAATTTTCGTCAAACCTGGGAGAAACTAATTTGGTCAGGCAAACGTCAAAACTCAACTTAATGATATCGGGGTTTGACCAGTCAAACTTGCATTAGGTATTAGAAAGTCTCAGTTTGTTAAATTAGATGTAATAAAACGATTTTTATTTAATGTTTAATGTTGTTATATTGTCATAGTTAAAATAAAAAAATTAGTCTTTATTCAGACATGGTGAGGCATTATGACATTAGAATTGCACAATACGCCAGATCTCTTCCATTTACAACTAACCACAACTAACCAAAACTGACCACAACTAACCGCAAGAATAAACTTATTTAAACGTGTTACAAGTACAGTCGACGTTTAACCGAGTCTGCCAGTCGCTTTTAGAATCGACTAGACAAAGCCCGAAACAAATTATTTTAGTTTCGACGTTTGACTGAAAAGTTAGGAACTTCTAGGCTTGATTAAAAATACTTTAGTCAAAGGCCGAAATTGTAATTTATTTCGGGGTTAGCTCGAAGGCTTTGGTCAAACCTAGGAAAAACCAGTCATTCCGCGAAGAACTGCATATCGACCTTTGACTATGACACATGTACCACCCTTTATTTTAAAAAGTAATACAAACTTGTCAAAAAGTAAGACGTTTCACAGGTCAAGTTTTAATATTGTTTTAAAAAAGTAATAATAAAATACCACTAGACTTTGCCTTTAAACAAAATTAATTTAATATTAATTTTACTTAAAAGAAAACAAATACTTTAAATTTAAATA
>JAHBCN010025021.1:0-11533 GCA_019359885.1 Listronotus oregonensis | reverse complement strand
TTTTTTTTTTATTTTTTTCTTTTTGGAGAGTTTTTTAAATTTTTTTTAAAGTAAAGTCTCGTTACTATGGAAAACTTTTGTTATTATTTTTACATATTTTCCCCTTAACCCCCAATTTAGAATTTTATTATAAACCCAAAAGCTTCAGGACGTTTAAAAAGATAGGTAAAATTTTTTATTAACACAAGGTAAAAAAACCTTTAAAAATTTAAAAAATTTTTAAAAAAATTGGGGTTTCTTTAAAAAAATCAATATAACGCAATATTTTTTTTTTTAAACCCCCCCTGTATTGTGGGGTAAGAAAAGGCCCCGGTTAAAATTTTGGACGTGTTGGCTTTTTCCCCCAATATACCAGGAGGGGTCACAAAAGGGGTGCGCCTTTTTTGTTGAGGCCACTTTTTTTAAAAGATAATGAACCCAAAGATTGTAAAACCTCGGTCCTTACGCTAAAAATGATACTTTGAAAAAAACCTGAACATCGCTGTCCGCGCGCGTTTTTTAAAAGGGGACAGAAAAATTAATTTTGGAAACCTTGTTTGGGGTTTTTTTTTTTCCCCCAAGCCTTTTTCCCAAAATTATTCACTATAGTAGTAGTATTTTTTTTTTTATAGTTTTTTTTTTTTTAAAAATTTCTTTTTCCCCCCCCTTCCCCCCCCATAAACCATTCGGGTTTAAATAAAAAATATTTTATCCGTTTTTTAAATAGATATCAGGGGTTTTTTTAAAATTTGGGGTCACATTTCTATATTTTAAAAGTTTATCGGGACACAATGCATAGCCTTCAAAAACCCCCCTTTTCCCCTTTGCTCAATTGCAATTTCCAAAATTTTAAAGGCCAAAGTCAAAAAGGTCAAGGGTTCTTTGACAAATATAAGTTTTTTAAAAAAAAAATTTTTTTTTTTTCCCTTTTTTCCAACTTGCCTTATTTATTATTATGTTTTCTAATATCTTACGGTTTTTTTTTAAAAACCCCTAAACACAACCAAAAAAAAGCCCCCCCGTAACTTTTTTTTTAAATTTTACCCCCCTTTTGAAATTTATTAAAAGCACAAAAAAATTTTTATAAAAATTAAATTTGTTTTTCTTTTTTTTAAATTTTTTTAGCAAAAACAAAAAATAAAAAAAAAAATTAAATTTTGGGGAAAATTTGGGGTTAAAAATTTTTTTTTTTTAAAAAAAAAACCCCCCATATTTTCATTTAGAATAAAAAAGGGAATTGTCTCAAAAAATTGCCTCCCTCCGTTTTTTTCCCAAAAAATTTGGGGGTTTACGGGGGTTTTTTGGGGTTTGATTACGATCAAATTTTTTTTTAACGTTTCGTTTTCAAGATATTAAAATTTCAAAAAAAAAACAAACTAACTTCATTTTAAATATTTTTTTTTTGAAAATTCTTTTTTTAAATTTTAAGTAAAACAATATTTTTTTAAACCCCTTTTTAAAAATTTTTATTTTTTTTTATTTTATTTTTTGGGGGTTTTAAAAAGGAAGTTTAAAAAAAAGGGAAAAAAAGGGAAAATAAATACAAAAAAAATTTTTTAAAAAAAGGGTTTGTGAAATATTGGGTGCTAATGTAGTATAAAGAAATAATTATGTACAAAAAAAAGGAGAAATAGTGTAAATAAGATTAGTTTAATTTTCAATTTTAAGATAAATATCTCGAAAAAAAAAAAGGGGTTCCCAATTTTTAAACAGCCCCAAAAAAAACCCCCATATCAAAATTTTTAACCCCAATTTAAAAACAAATTTCCCAAAAAAACTATCCATCCTCTTTTAAAAAAAACATATTTTAATTTTGGTTTTTTTTTTGCCGTTTTGAAAGATTTAAGTTTTTTGGGAAAAAATTTATAGATAGTAAAACTCCATTGCCATAAAACAAACTTTTTTTAATTTTTTTTGAAGGAAGACCCTTAGTTTGGGCCCCCCCCTAGCACCGAAAAAAACCCCCGGGGTCTTTTTTTGGGGGTTTTCTCAAAAAAAAAATTTTTTTAAAAAAAGGGCCCGAAAATATAAACACCCAAAAAAAAAACATTGAAAAAAAAATAATGTTATTTTAAAAGGCCCCCCCCCCCGTTTTGGGGTTTTTAACGCGAAACCCAAAATTTAAAAAAACATTTTCGGAGAGAAAATGGTGGAAAAATTTTAAAATTTTTTTTTTTTTTAGATTTTCTTCATAAAAATTTTTTTGTTTTCCAAGGGCTGTTGATTTTTACTATCAATTAATTTTTAATTTTTAAAACCAAAAATTTTCAAAATAAAAAATAATATATATATATATATATATATATATTTTAAAGAAATGAATAAACCTTTCACCTAACAAAAAAAATATGGGGGAATCCGATTAAAAAAAAAAAAACCCATTCATTTTTTTTAATTTTTTTTATTTTTAGTTTTTTTTTTTCTTTGGTTTTAAAAAGGGGTAAAATTGAAAAACTAAAAAACCCCTTTTTACAAACGTTTTTTTTTTTTTAAAAATTTTTTTGAAGTGGGAAAAAAATTTAATGAAAATCATGTGCATCTTATCTAAACGTTTTAATTACTTCCCGAGCATCCTAAGTAGTTTTTTAATAGTTTTTTAGTTAAAACGTTCGTGATCTAAAATATTTATTGTATTATAAAACCTCCAAAAATTCTTCTTGCTGGTAATAAAGTCATTTTTTTTTTAAATATTTTCCGTATTTATAGCGACATTTAATAAATTTGAGATTAACAAAAATGCACCAAAGTAGTACTCAATCAATCTTTTACGTCCCACTTGGAAAAACTAGATCATTTATGCATTGAACAAGGACAAACAGGTGATAAAGATGTAAAAAATGACTTGACAATATATTGCAGTCGTTTTAAATTATTGTTGTACTGGCCTACAATGTGTATATTTTAAAAATTGGGGCTAATTTCAAAGCGCTTTAAAAACTAGTAACTCAAGAACATGAAAACGCATAAATTAAATTTAAAAAAAAACCAGATCACATAAAGAGTAATTAAAATGAGATTTTACGTGTGCTCTTGATAGACATTAATAGAAAAGTTCTTTTTTGTTTCTATTTTAAATAATGAGAAATGTAGCTTAAACAGAGGGATATCCAATATTTGGGGCCTTAAAAAAACCTTTTGGAAAAATTTTTCGAAAAATATTTTTATATTTTTCACATTACCACTTCCATTTTTCATTTTTTTTTTTTAAAACAGTTTTTTAAACCCCCTTTTAAATTTTTTTTTAATTTTTTAAAAAACCCTTTTGGGGAAATTTTTTTTAAAATTTAAAATTTAAAAATTATTACTTTTTTTAAAAAATTTTATTTGAAATAAAAAATATATTATATATATATATATATATATATATATATATATATATTTTAAATATATAAAATTTTTTTTTACGAAGGTTTGTCATCAATCAATGACTCATTATTTGGGAAAAAAGGGTTTTGTAGCTAATTCATATAAATTCAATGCTTTTTTTTAATTAAAGGGGAATATTGATAAAGTACGTTTAAAGGTTTTTTGAACGTTCAGAATGGTTTTCTAATAAAAATTTTAATTCATCAGCCCGATTGCACCAAAAAAATTTTTTTAATTTTCTTTAAAAAACTTAAACAAAAATTCGATTGGACCAGAGTTATCAATTAATTCTCTTTATCTCACCCAAAAAAATATTATTTAACGTTATTCTTGTCTCAATTTTTTTTTTTTTTTGTTTTCTCATGATGAAAGACCATCAAAACCCCCTTTTTTTAGAAAATTTTTTTTAACGGCTTGGAACAAGTTTTTCCAATACAACATTTTTAGCAAGTTTAAATTTTTTTTGCCAACGGTTTTTAAAACCTTAAAAAAACCAGGAAATACCTGCGATATAACTTTTTTGCATTAAAAATCTTTCCGATTTTCAAAAAAAACGGTCTATAAATTGGTTTTTTTTTTATAATATTCTTTACCGGGTTCTTATACCCTTGCTAGCAACAAACGTTTTAAAGAAATATAGTCATAATTTACATTTTAATATGTACACCAATAACAAACCAAAAAAAAAAACAAATCTACTTACCTCTAAAACTGCAGTAAGTAGTAACAGGAAACCTCTCTCTCTCCTGTGTTAAATAACTGTCTAAAGAAAAACCCCCCCAAAAAAAAAATCGTGGATTTGAAATTTTTTGGTTTTATACAATATACAACTAACCCCAAATTTTTTATTAGCCTCGATTTCTCGGAAGGGTTAGTAAGGGGAAAAAAATGGGCGACCCATTATTATGGGGTAGGGGATCTATCTTGAAATATCCCTTTGTCTTATTTTATAATTATTTAGTCATCTTTTATTTTTCGAAGATAGATTTACGTGAAAAAAATGTCGAGGGGAAATTTTGTTAAAAAGCTGATAAATTCTGTTATATTTGTCAAGTTCCCCAAAGGGGCCAAAAACCCGATATCTTCATAGTGGCTTTGAACTGTACTTTGGGAAAAATTGGGATCAAGATAAGTTCGGGCCCCAAAAGGGGGAGTTCGTTTGAGAACATTGAGGGTTAAAAGGTACGCATAAATCTATCCCCCTTTTAGTTCCAATGGTTTTGGGGGGGCCCGTAACACGTAGATGATTGTTTTTTTTGCATGACGAATATCGAATTACTAGAAAAAATGCAGCATTCAGTATCCCAATGTTCCGTCCAATGCGACCAGTACCCCATGACAATTATTCCCTTCCCCCAACCATGGGTTACACGCTTGATTCGGAATCAGACCCCGAAGACTTCGCCAGAAGGGGAAAAATACATCCCTATTCCCCTATTTGCCCCATACCTCATTTTCCCAAATGAATTGAATGCCCCTTGGGTTTTACTTGGGCCCCCCGAAAAAAAAAAGGGGAATTTGGGGTCCCCCTCAGCAGTGGAACCTCTTAAAAAAGGGTTTAAAGGGGTCCATCTAAAAAAAGGGAATCCTTTCACAAATTTTTTTGCAGCGGGGGTTTTTGTATTTTATGATATTCCGGGGAAAGGTCGAATGAACTTACCATATACCCCCCTAAAAGGAACTATTCATAGATTCGTCAAAACAAGTCAAAAGCTGTTTTACTTATAATGGAAAGAAATCCATCCGTTCTATAGCTCATTCGGAAGTGAAAGAAAATAGCAATCTGAAGATAACTCAGATGTAAAAGTTCGAAGATCACAAATGGAATATATGTGCAGATTTAAAGTGGTATTATTGACAGGACTGCGCCCCGGGTACAAAAAAATACTGCTGCTTTTTTGGGTGGGACAGCCGTGCAAGGGACCATTATAAAAAAAGGTTTGGCCTCCACGTGAAAAAATAGAAGTTGGGGGTTTAAAAATTTAGAGAACCGTTAGTTCAGAAAAAAAAATATTTTACCTCCACTTCACATAAAAATTTGGATTGATAAAAAATTTTAAAGCACTGGTAAAAAGGGGAAAGCTTTCAACATTTAAAAAGAAATTTCCATATAAGTGAACCAAAAAAAAAGAAGGAATTTTTGTTGGTCCCCAAATTGCAACCTTTAAAGATGCCAACTTCACGGACATTTTAAAAGACCATGAAAGACGGGCATGGAATGCATTTGAAAGGGGTTTGCAAAATTTTCTTGGAAACACCAAGTCAGAAAATTACTGCTGTGGAAAACTGCTCCCCGGGCCATCATATTTTAAAAAACAACATGTCCCTAAAATTTTCCCTTTTCCATTCCCTTTGGACTTTTTCCTGAAAATCAGGGGGAAAAGGACGAGCATGGGGAACGATTTCACCAAGACTATCGATAGAGAAAAAATACTGGGGAAAAGGAGCCCGAAATGTTAGCCGACTATTGCTGGACCCTTTTGAGACACTTTTTTCTTATAAAAGGAAAAGTTCAAGGAAAGAAAAAAAAAAATAACACTTAAAATGTTTATACTGAACATAAATTAACTGTTACTAAAAAATACCTTTTTTTTTTAAATTAATAAATCAGTTTTAAAGTGAGTTTTTATTGAATTTTGCTTAATATCAAAACATGTGTCTCTCCTCATTATTGAAGGCTGATATCGAAAATCTAAGCCAGATGGGGATTCAGGGGGCAAAATATAAAAATCCACCACAATCACCCGGGGAGGCAAAAAAAGCTTTAGAATGTTGGTCATTAAATAAGGTTTAAAATCATTTTTTTTACCTTCTGAATACCGTCGAGGCATTTTACACAATAAAAATAGAAAATAAAAATAAAATCTGACCTTTTTTTGACAAAAAAAATTTTTTTTGGTTTAAAAAAAACCCCAAAATTTTTTAAACCCCCATATTTTAGGATATTATTATTGTAGTTTAAAAAACGCTGTAACGGCCCCCATTTTTTTTGAAACGACCAACCATTTTGACGTCATTTTTGTTTCAGTTGTTTTTGCCTTTTTTTAATTTGTTAAAAAAGGTAAGGAAATTGATGAAAAGTACAAACCTTCGTGAAAAATGTGCGAAATGTCCCGGATAAAAAAAAAAAAACCAAAAAATACTACAAGTTCATATAAACTTTTTATAAGACTTCTTTTGGAAGATTTGGGGCCCCCAAAGTGCCCAATAGAATAAATTTTTTTTGGACATGATTACACGGCACACAAAAAAAAGTTCTGAACCAGTTTTTAAATAGTTTTCCCCTCAGCAACCCTCCCCCCCCCCCCGAAGGGTGTTTTTATTTATTTAAAAAGATAAAAAAATTCCGAAATGGTTTTTTTGATGTCTTAAAAAACGAATATGAAATTAGAATTTACCCAAACCCCCTTAATTTAACCCTGCAACCCCAGAACCTTTGAAAGAAACCCCCTAAGGGAAAATTTTTTTTATTAGAAGAATTAAAAAAATAACGACAATACTTTTTGGTGCGCTAAAAATGAAAAAAAACAAATTTACCCATCACCCTTACATTTTGCCCACAACCCCCCACCTTTCCCCCTTCTTAATGGGTAAAACTTTTTCCCCTTAGAATGGTTTTTAAAAAATATCGGACAATACGTTTTTGGGGTTACTGAAAACGTTGGATTTTTTTAAAATTTTTCTGGGGTTAAATTAAGGGTTATGGGAAATTTTCTTCATATTTGTTTTAACCCCAAAAATATTTTTTTGATTTTTTAAAAAAAAAAATTTCCCCCTTTTGGGGGGGGAAAGGTAAGGGTAATGGGTGACTTTAGTTCTTTTTTTTAAAAAAAAAACCCATTGCATATATTTATTTTAATTCTTCCAAAAAAAAAATGACCTAAGGGTGGTTTCTGGGTATGCAGGGGGGGGTTTGGGTTTTAAAATTTTAACTTTATATTCGTTTTTACTACAAAAAGGTATTGTCAGATATTTTTGTTATATCTTTTCCAAATGAATAAAATTTTGATCCCGGGGGTGCTGGGTGGTTGTGGGGGAAAAACTAAGGGGGGGTAAATTCTAACTTCTATTGTTTTTAAAACGCCAAGGAACGTATTGTCAGCTTTTGTTATATTTTTCCAAAAAAATAAAATTTTTGCTTTTCCATTATATTTATTAAAAAAAAAAAATTATTTAAAACAAAAAAAAACTGCAAAAATTACACAAATAAAAATTTTTTCCTCTTTTGAACAGAAATTTTTGATTAAAATCAAATTATTCTTTTTTTTTTACAAAAAAAATTTTTATACCTTTTATCTAGACAAAATTTACAACTGACCACAACTATTCACAATAACCCCAATTTTAAAAAGTAATCCACAAAATTTTTTTTTTATATTTTCAATTATTTTTTAAAAAAAAAAAAAATTTAAAAGATAGAATTTAGGACCCAAAATCAAAAGTTTTCCTTTAGAAAGAGTTAGTTTTTAAAAACCCCTTTTAATACAGTTATGCCAATTTGAATCGAAAAGAATTTTTCAATTTTGGCGGTGTATCAATTTTACGGTATATTCCCCTAACGAAGTTTTTTCTGGAAGTTTACCTTTTATTGAAACAATTATGTTGGTGACAGAAGAAAATGTCTTTTTCATATTTAACCCAACAGAACTTGGGAAACGAACAGTGTAAATAAAGTGAGTTTTTTCAAAACGTTGGGTTGCGAATGAATAAAAGGTTTTTAATTTTTGGTAAATAGGTAACGGTTTGTAAAAAAAGATGGACAAAAGTCAACGCTGCAGTCATATAACATTTGGAAGGGAAGAGGCCATATTAAGTAGGCTGATCAGCATGATCGAAAAGTTCAAATCTGACTTAAAAAAACTAACAACGTGTCGTATTTATTGTTTTTTGGGGATTTTTAATAATAAATTTTTTTTTCTTGGGACAGTCCACGAAGGGGCCTAAGTAAAAACGCCCCGTGGGTGTCTTCAGTGTGGTGGGGGGGGAGTTTGTTGGGACTTAAATTTTTGGGAATTAAAAAAAAGAAAAACTTCTGCGGGCAGCAGGTTCCACAGTCTCGACACTCTGGGATGAAGGAAAAAAAGGGGGAAGTTCGGGCCTCTCTAACTGAACTAAAAAAGGATGCATAAAAGTTGCACTACGTTTTCTGTTGGGAGCTGCCAAGGGGAATTATACTGGCCAACTCCTTGAGCAGAAGCCGTGAAAACCCCTAAGAAGAGCGACAGACCCCTACAGCTCGACGATGGGCAAGAAGGGAACCTTTTTCTGTGAGCGTTGAATTTAAAATAAAAGGTTTTTTAATGGAGCCAGAATGAATTTTTTAGGGGACGCCTTTCCCCGAAGAGAAAATATTCTAAAAGGGGCGTTTTGGGTACATACAGAGTGTACAGATTGGGAAAAAGAAATATTTTCTGGCTGGGAAAGAAAACCCCAACTTTTTGAAGCGGGGAACATGGATAAAGTGTGTTTGTGCCAGTTGAGGTTATTCTCAAAAGAACCCGACAAGATTAAACGACTCGTTCTGCAGAATTTGGGGAACTCATATGGGAAAATTTCAGATTTTTTGCAACAAATGACTTTTTTTTTTACATTAAAAAAAGTTTTTCCCCCAACCAAGATAATTTTTGGGTTTTTGGGAAAAGATATCTTTTTTACCCCCCTTTTTTTAAATCATTTTCACGGTGGCTTAAGAAATTGAATACTAGAGTGGAGGGACTATCGTCACAAAACTATGAATGGGATTGATTGTGGAAAAAAGATCGTTGATGGTGAAGAAACAGCGTGGGTGAGATGAGGGGGCCCCCAGCATTTTTGGTAGAAGCTGGGGGAAAAACCATCTACACTAACTGATATATCGATTAGAAAGGAAACGGGAAAACCCCAAAGCAAAAGGAGGGATTTGGGGATGGGCGTTTTTGTTACTTTTTTGTCCTAGGGCGCAAAAGTGCACTTTAACGCCCTTAAATGAAACGTAAAATTATATTTTACACCCGGTCGCACACATAAATATTTAAAAAAGCAAGAAGTTTTAGTTTTTATGAACTTTTTCGTGGGTACGACTGTTATTTTTTTATCAAATAACATACTGTATCTACTTTAAACCTATACCCCGGTTTTACAAGGGGAAAATATTTTTACCCATATTATAAAACGGGAAAAAAACTTTAATTTATATTCTTATTGTCTTTCAGAGTTAATAACATTTAACGGTGTAATTGTATGCAAGATGGCAATCTTTTATTGTATATTGTGTAGTTATAATAACGTTTGTAAGAAAAATCCATTTATTATCATAAACGCAGCTTAAAATATTTACATAAATACTAAACTGATCGTTTATTGAAATCAGCAAATAGGTAAATCAAATTTACAACGTTCCTAGAATACGTTTTTGCCGTTTTGATAACTGCACTTTTGACCATAGCAAAAATATATTACAAAATATTAGTTCCTTTTTTTTAAAAATTATTACCAGTAATATTAAAAAAGATTAAATTATTTCGAAAAGATTATAAATTTACTAAAAATCATTATAAGCCAGAAAAAAATTTCGCATTTAATTCAACATTACGTGGTATTCGGTAAAAAAATTGTACACCAAACTAGTACTCTAGTCGAGATGTGTGTTTCCTGCGAAAAATAGTTAGAAGGCTTTGAAAAATATGAGCAATAGCTCATTCGCCGTGGAATGCAAACCTAACAAACGCGTTTTGAGGATTTTTTCTGCCAATAAACGTTGCAATTGTTATTAACAAAAAAATAAAAAACATTTTGATTTTTGATGAAAACTTAAAAACTATAGGAGGTATCGGAAATTGCAGAAAAAATCCTTGAAAAAAAATTTCCCCAAAAAAAAAGGGTTTTATCTCTATTTTTTCTAATTTTTTAATTTAAGCTAAAAAATCCCCGCGACCTTAACGCCTGCTCGGCTAAAAACCAGTACGTCCCATTATTTTAGGGTATTAAATATTAATTTTAAAAAAAATTTTAAAAATATGGTGTATTCAGAACACTTTAAAAAATTCCTGTTAAAAATTTAACTAAAAAATTTAATTTTTTATCAAGATAGACAATTGTTAATTAACAAATTTGTGTTAACTTTGTCAATATTACTTTGTTTTTTCATTTTTGGGGAAAAATAAAAATTATTATAAACAAAGAACAAAAACAACTTTTTTGGGGTGATCTTGTTAGGTTTTTTATAGGAATTTTTATTTTCGATGGTCTAAACCAGGGGGCCCCCAGGGGGGGCCACATCCGGCCCGCGGACAGATTTTTCCCCGGGCCCCGGGGACTAGCATACTTTTAAAAACCCTTTTTTGGGAAAAAATAATTTTTTAGCAAATTAAATTTAGTTTACTAATATTCTAATTTTATGTTAAAAATTTTTTAATATGACATTCATTGATATGGTCATGGGCTAACTCCGCTAACTCAAAATTCCTTTTTTGGGGTTTTTGTTATTGTTTTTTGGTTGGATAAAGAAACACAGAAAAAAGTAAAGACATGTATAATATGCAGAAAATTTAATTCCCTATATAATAATAAAACCTTTTTAAATGAATCCAATAACATTTTTACATTTTTTTAAAAATCACAAACATAACAAACATAATGACATATGAAATACTAAAAAAGATTTTTTTTAATTGAGATTTTCCCCTGACAATGTTTTAGTTGTGGACTAATTTTACGACCAATTTTTGTAAAGAATCAAAATTTGATCTGTAAACATTTTTTTTTTTATTCATTTTGGGAAGGTTTTCTCCACAAAAAGTAGTACCCCCAAAAAAGAAAACAACCAAAAATTTATGTAAATTATCAAATTGTTAGTGGAAGACTCTTTTAAAATTAAAAAAGATGAGTTTTGATATTTGTTCTTAAATATACGCATTTAGATCAAAATTTCCCTTTGAAGTTCCTAGGGTTTCAATGTCAGTATCAAAAGGTTCGAAAAATCTTAATTTGATTCGCAATGGATCAAAGTCCAAGAAACGATATCAAAATTTTCTTCAAATGACTCAAAGTTTCGATTGCAAAATCGATAGGAAATCAGTCTCAGTAGTGTGGCTGAATATTTCAAATGTTTTTATGAAAAACATTTACTTTTTTGTTTGATTGAAACAGTTAATTTTTCCGAAATGATTTGATATTAGTGTATAAACGGAAGATGCTGGTTTTTTGCAAT
>JAHBCN010025020.1:0-11492 GCA_019359885.1 Listronotus oregonensis | reverse complement strand
GGTTAGTTGACCTTGGATTTTTAACAGATGTAACTCACGAATTAAATATGCTGAATGTAAGGCTTCAAGGTAAAAAAAAACTAATCTCTTATATGCACACAGACATTAAAGCATTTCAAATGAAAATAAAACTCTTTATAAAACATATTGATGAAAAAAAGTAGATTATTTTCCGAATTGTAAAAAGTTTGTCAAGAAATCTGGAATTAATTATTATCATTAAAAAAAATGATAAAATGAAGAATATTTTAATATAACTGCAAACTCAATTCAGCCACAGATTTGGTAATTTTTAAATTTTTTAAGCAAACTGAAGATTTTTGCAAACCCTGTTTCGTGTAATATTGAGGGAGTACCGAGTCATTTACAAATGAACGTGATTGATCTCCAATCTAATAATGCGCTCAAAAGCTCTTTCTATGAAATCAATAATCTTGTAAAATTTTATGGCAGCTTGCAATCTGATTTTCACGAATTGAAAAGGTTTGCTTAGCAGTTTATTACAATTTTTGGTAGCATTTATTTATGCGAACAAACTTTTTTAATTGCCAATTACAGAAAAAATAAATATGCTTCTCGTGTTACATTCTACGAGTTGCAACCACAAATATGACAGCTAACATACAAGAAATAGCCTCCCAAATGCAACCTCAGACATCACAGCGAATTTTTCATAAAATCAGTTAATTATTCGTAGTTGTTACTTTGAAGTTTTTGTTTCTATTTTTCGGTGGTTATTTTTATAGCTGTAATGCAAAAACATATAAGTATAATGTAAGTATTGCGTGTACGAATTAAAATCCTTTATTTAATAAGTTTAAAAGTTTTTTAATATTTTCTATGGGGTATGACCAATTATATGTAGGCATATTGGACATCTAGGGTTAATATCTCAAGTGTGGCCCGCCTTTAGTTTATTTTGCCGCCTTGTGGCCCGTGCCTGCCAGAAGGTTGCCGACCGCTGTTTTAAATATATTAGTTTTTTTTTAACATTTTAACGTAAAAAGGTACCCTTGGTATAAAGTCGCATAGTCGTCGGTTTTCGAGATAAACGGACTTAAAAGGACGACTGCAGTGCGTAAATACAGTAAACATAGGTGATTTTAAAAACGCACCCACTGTAGTAAGTACCAGTAAATTCGTTTTTCTTCTTGGAAATGGGTGTAAAAGAATAATTACATTTAAAAATAGTATTTAAGCATCTTCTTATTTTTATTACCTAGCCTGTTTACTGTATTTACGCACTGCAGTCGTCTTTTTAAGTCTGTTTACCTCGAAAACCATCAACTATACGACTTTATAACAAGGGTACCTTTTTACGTTAAAATGTTCAAAGAAACATATTTTTTTTAAAAGATAGCGGAAATACACTCTGCCAAAAAAAATATGACCCTAAATAACTAACCACTCCTATGTTTCCACGCCACTGGTTGCAATATGGGTCACCTAATATTTTCAAAAAGTGACCTTTAATTACTCTAACTTATACGTAAAAGTTAATTCCTGTATTGTAAGTAGATCCTTATAAATTAAATAAAAATTACTTTTATGACACCATCTTCGAGGGCCTGTAGCTCCCTCTGGAAGCATTTCCGACATATATATATATATATATATATATATATATATATATATATATATATATATATATATATATATATATATATATATATAGATATATATATATATATATATATATATATATATATATATATGTATATATTTATATATATATATATATATATATATATATATATATATATATATATATATATATATATATACTATACATTCATTACAATATAAGCTGATAAGCATTCAAAAAATAGCAACAATTTAATTCTTTAAAAAGAAGTAAAATTAGTTTTAAAGCCTTTTCCAATGCCTTTGAATTTAAAGAGATAAGAAAAAACCGCAAAAAACCGTTAACAAAGATAGGTTAAAAAGTAAAGGTTTCTAAAAGCTGTTTAATTTTTAAATTTTTAAAAAGTCGCATGAAACGTCCATTAAGTAAAGATTAAACAGACGTTAAATTTATAAAATTTCTTTTTAAAATTAATTTAATTTTAAAAAAATAAAAAAAAATATTTTTTTTTTCGAATAAAATTTAAATAAAGAATAATTAAAAACTTTACTAAAAAAAAAAAATAAAAAAAGTAAAATTTACAAAAATTTAAAAAAATAAAAAAAAATAATATTTTATTAAAAATAATTTTAAAAAATAATATAAAATTTTATTTTTATTTAATTTTAAAAAAAATTTCTAGAAAAAATTATTTTTATCCGTTGGTTTTTAAAAAAATTTTTTTTAAATTTACTGAACTTTATTTTTTCAATTTTTTTAAATGAATCACCCTTTTTAAAATTTGAACAACTATAATCCATTAATTTTAAAAAAATAATTTGTCGTTGTTAAAATATTTTTTAAAAGTTAATTAAAAACAGATGGGGAATAATCCATAAATTTTAAATTTTTTTAAATTTTAAAATTTAGATAATATTTGAGGAAATTTTAAAAATTTATTTTTTGCATTTAATTTTTGTAAAAAAGAAGTAAAAATAAGAACCCCCAAATATGAATTTTCATTTAAAAGGGGATCTAATACAATTGGGCTTTTTTAAATTTTTAAGTCGTTTTTTTTAAATTTTAATTTT
Source organism: Listronotus oregonensis (assembly GCA_019359885.1). Taxonomy (NCBI): domain Eukaryota; kingdom Metazoa; phylum Arthropoda; class Insecta; order Coleoptera; family Curculionidae; genus Listronotus; species Listronotus oregonensis. The sequence continues at coordinate 8,837 of JAHBCN010025020.1, read as the reverse complement.
TTTTAAAATTTTTTTATTTTGATTTTTCCGTTTAATAAAAAGCAAATTGGGTTTTAATAACTTAGGTTTAGGGATTAATTTTGGGTTAACAAACCCAAACATTTTTTAAAAAAAGGGTTAAATTAAAAAAAAACAAAATTTTTTTAAAATTAAAATTATTTATAAAAAGCCAAACTAGGGTTTTATGTTAATGGACCTGAAAATTGGGAATTTTAAAAATTTTTTTTCTGTCATTTATTTAAATTTAAAATTATATAATTAAATATTATTAAATATTATTATTTCGCGTAATGTACAAAATTGGTTTTTCAGCTTTTTTTTAAGTTAAAATTAATTTGCAAATTTTTGTTTTTATATGTACCAAATGAAAAATCTTATTTTTTTAATCTTTAAAACTTAATGATCTAAAAATATTATGTAACTAATCTGAAACAATCTGTTGAAGGCTTTCAAGTCTTTCAACAAGAAAAAAATTAACAAAATTATTGGTATTAAGGTTACCTATTAAAGATCGCTTATTAAATATGTAACCTTTTATTTTTTTGATATAGCTACCTATCTGGGTTTAAAGTAAAAAGAGAAATATAAAGAATATGTTAGTAAACCCTTAAAATTAGGCGTGTCATTTGCAGAATGACATTAGAACCATGATATTATGCACCGCAAAATATTTTTGCAATATTCGTGCCATCACGTCAATATGAGCAATCTAATGTGCCATTTTTTGCTTATGGTATACCTATCAGTTTAACACATATTAGAAATTAAATTAGGTTTAATATAGGACTTAATTAAAAAATCCCAATTACAATTAAATATGTACAGGGTCTTTGATTATATTTACGTGGCTTCTAGAGCCTTTATTTGTAAAGACAAAAAAAAATGTTTTATATAAAAATTGTAGGTTTTTTTTTAAAATTATCTTTTAAAATTATCATTAAAAAAATATCGCAATGAAAAAATGGAAAAATATAGGCATCATCAATTTTTTTAAATGGAACACTCTGTATATTAGGCGCTTCAATAAAAGATCTTTTTTTCTGATTTCAAGTATATATACATTGATGATATTTGGATGAACCATTTTTAAGATATTTAAGCTTAAAATATAAATAAATTGAAAAAAAAAATCATATTAGTATCAAGAAAGCTATTAAAACAATAAAATTGTTTTAGTAAATTTGACGTATTAATATTGTAAAAAGTTAAAATTTATTAATTTACCTATTAAAAGTAGTTTGTATTGCATTTTTGTCGATGAGCTATTCCAAAGAACAAAAAATCGCTATTATGCGTCTTTTTTATGGTAACAAAAATAATGTGACGACAGTGCAAAGGGAATATTACTTATTATATCCTTAACAACAGGTACCATATATAGATACTATTAAATACATAGTAAGAAAGTTTATTGAACGAAAAAGCTTTAAAATGAAGAAAAGGACTGCAGCACGAAATGAAAACAAAGTTTTGGATATCCTCGTTTTTCAGGATAATTATTATACTTTTTCTATTGGACTAGCACTAACTACTTTTAATAATTTTAGAAAATCCTGAAATATCAATCTCCAATGCGGCATTTAAACTTAATAAAGCAGATTATAAAATTTATTTAATTTTAAAATTTTACAAATTTTATCCTTATAAATTTATGTCCTTTAAGAAACTTCCTGAACAAAACATGCAGGACCGACCTAAGTATGCATTTAAAATAGCTAGGTTTATGCAGCAGGATCCAAAGTTTTTGAATACAATTCTATTTACCGACAAGTCTTCCTTCACTTTAGCAGGAATTTTTAATCACAAAAATAAACATTATTGTTCCAGAGAAAACCCTCACCAAGTTCAGCAACATAAAAATTTTATTGTTTCCATGGCTTTCTTGATACTAATATGAAACTTTTTTGCAATTTATTAATAATTTTAACTAAAATATTCCAAAAATGGTTTATCCAAATATGATCAATGATATATATATATATATATATATATATATATATATATATATATATATATATATATATATATATATATATATATATATATATATATATATATATATATATATATATTTAAATAAAAGAAAAAAAAAAGGTCTTTCGTAGTTGCATAATATACAGGTTGTTTCATTTAAAAAGTTGAAGTTGCCTATATTTTTCCATTTTTTTACTGATAATTTCAAAAGATAATATGGAAAAAATCCTACATTTCTATAAAAAAAAAATTCTGTCTTTAAAAATAAAGGTCTCAGAAGCCATGTTAATATAATCAAATACCCTGTACTTGTAAACTATTGATACATAGGTTTATTATTAGTTATGGCACAGACTGTTACTTTAATTGGTGCTGGAAATTTTTATCAAAACTTTTTTTCGACAAAGATAATAATCTTAACTAAACCTATTTACCAAAAAGTACTAAAACAAATATTTTAGAGTTTAAGGACAATCGACTGAAGGTTTGAAGTTACGAACAATTAGATGGACAGTAGAAAAAATGCTTGTGTATATGGAATCCCAAATACAGGGTAAACACTTTAAATCGACAAGCCAAACCTTTTATTTTTACAAGTTTCTAATCAATTTACCTTTAGTCTCTCCTTTTACTTTTTAGTCTTAGTTAGGTTTTATTCCAAATCCTTTTAATACAATTATTTATTGTTCACCTAATTTGAGAAAAATTTTAATTGTCCATTCACACACACGTCAAAAAATAAAAAATATAACTTGCAGTTATTTAAATAGCAAAATTAAATAGTATTTTTTTAATATTTAAATTACCGTATACACGTGATTTTTTCGCGCAAATTGAATATACCCGTCACGTGGTGCGTTCTTCCCAAGCGTTCCACGTTTACCGGCGAACTGAAGGACGCGTCGCGGCGCCATAAGGTCTTGGCGGGCGTAAGGGCCACGCGCGCGCTTTTCTAGATAGTTTGAAATTTTTTTAAACATTGTGCAGGTGAAATGCGCAAGGATGTGAATTCTTTGGCGTTTCTAGCCACATTCTTAGGGTTAGTAATTTGTATTTTAAAGTTATTTATGGTTTTTATGCAGAAAAAATGTTTTTCTTGTTCTTTAGATAGTTTCCAAAAAAAAAGCAAGTTATCTTAATATTTTGTTTAAAGTGCCAATTTTGTGAAAATTTTATTTGATGTCTTTTGAGTTTTAAATCCATGTAGTTTTAGAGCTATGAACAGACAGATATATAAACTAAGATACGGATCGACAAAGTTGTAGGGGAATTTTGAAGGGCGATTTTCCACGATAACGATACTTTTCTTATGCGGTGTTATTAAAAATACTTTAAAAGAACGCAAGTGGAAAAAATTACTTAAATAATTTTAATTTGCTTTATTAAAAACCACACTTTTATATAGTTGAATTTTTCGGATATGCAGTTCCGACATTTTTTTTGCATCCTTAACTGATACACTTTTGCAGAGAGAAACAATAAATTTACCAAAAAAATTCATGTGTTTTCTTATTTCAACTGTTACTTGTCACATTAATGACAAATTCCCAAGTTTAAAATTTCGCATTGTCAAAGAAAAAAAAAATATCTGCGTGCGTCAAAAGTAAAAATGCCGAAAAAAATAGAAAATAAGCGACTAAACGAGCAAAGCCAGCTTATTATTCTAAATTTATTGCTTTTAAGCTAGAGAAGCAACAAGAAGCTGCAGGAATTGCTTGAACTTTCAAAACGTGGTGAAAAGGACAGCTGCCGCAACGAAAGTGAGTGCAAGAGCAATATTTAATTTAAAAAAATATGGACTAAAATCGGACAAAAGTTTTAAAGAAGTATCATCAACAAGAAATAAAGAGCATATCAAAATTACTGACTACTTAAAAAGCAAGATCCAGGATACCATTTATCGCATGTATGCACTTAAAGAGCATATTACCATAAAATATCTCCATCAAAAATTATATGATGAAATGAGCAATCATTTTAACTTCTCCATTAGTTTTTTGCGAAAATGGGTAAAAGAAATTGGCTTTCAGTGGAAGAAAAGTAACAACCGAAAGTATCTCATGGATTTACCAGATGTTTTTAATAAAATAATTAAATTTTTGAGAGAATACACAAAAAATATGAGTCTACTTCAAAACGGTCTTACTCCAGTATTTCTTGATGAAACATGGATATTCAGTAAAGGATCTTTTAGAAATATCTGGCAGGATGATACCAAAGCCACAAGCTCTTCAAAAAGCAGTGAAGGTGAGTAAAAGTTGCTTTTATTCAAAAAGAAACCATTGGTAGGGGATCAATTACCAATACCTACACTTGCGCCCTTTTGATTAATGTGCTAGGGTTGGATTTGAGAATTGCCTTGGGATTTGGATTCGTGATGGGATGAAGTGAATATATGTTTCTTATTATACTAGACATCTAAATTAATACCATTAAAACCATTTTTTCTCCTTTTGCGCCGATGTTAAAACCGTTATTTTTTTTAGGTTATAGATATATCGTCGTCAACGCCGGCAATGAAAACGGATTTATTAAGGGAGCTAGTTTAGTCTTTAAAAGAGGTACAAAGAGTGGCGACTACCATGATAGCATGAACCGCCAAAATTTTGAAAAATGGTTTAAATATTAACTTGTTCCAAATTTGCCGCCCAAATTATTAATTTCATGGACAACGCTAGCTACCACTCCGGGCTGGTAGAAAACATACCCCGTAAATCTTGGACCAAAAAAGATTAATTCTGTGGCTTTCCGAAGAAAATATTGCCTTTCCTAAGACAGCTATGACAGACCAACTCTGGGATTTGGTAGAAAAAAACCGAAGTTTAGAAAAGAAATATTTCCTTGACGAATATGTGAAACCTTTTGGTCATAAAGTTCTTCACCTCCCACCGTACCATTGTCAATATACTCCAATCGAAATGGTTTGGTCAGAGTGCAAAAGAAAATATGACCAATATATTTCTGCCTTAAAAGGAACCTCTTCTGAAGTGTTGGCAACGTGGGAAAAGGTACTTGGCGAAATAACCGCTGAGTATTGGCAGAACTACATGCGGCATGCCCAAAAAGAGATCCTAGAAGCTTCAGATATAAACCCCGTCATAGTGACTGATTCAAATGACGAAGATAAGAGTGACGATCTGTTATCTGCCCTTGACGATCTTTGATTTGTATCATGTAATATTTTATTTATAAATTGTTCATTTATTTATTTAAATTTAGTTTAATCACTTTGCCACACATTAAGTTTTCTATTGTTACCATTGGTTTATATTGCATTGTATTGCAATCAACATCTTTTGGAATATCCTTTTGCCCTTGTTGATGATACTTCTTTAAAGCTTTTGTCCCATTTTAGTCCATTTTTTAAAAATTAAATATCGCTCCTTCACTTACTTTCGTTGGGGCAGCTGTCCTTTCCACCAAATTTTGAAGGTTCAAGGCAATTCCTGCAGCTTCTTGTTGTTTCTCTAGCTCAAAAAACGTTAATAAATTTAGAATGATGAGCTGTTTGCATTTTAAAGTATTGTTAAGAAAGCATTTTTTGTACACTTTTTTAAAAATAAATCAGATTTTATATTGTTAAAAAAAACTTTTAGTTTTTATATGTAGTTTAGTATGGTAAATAGAGCCTTTACATTTTATGAAAAAATCCAAATTATAAAGAAATATATTTGTAAAAAATTATAAATGAAACATTTATAAAAGCATTTGTCAGATCCATCTCCAATCCAATCGGAGCGAAAAGTTCTTACGGTGTGAACAAATGCGCAAATTGAATATACAAATCGAACGCACCTTTAGTATGTCAATTGTTAACAGCTAAGAAATACGTTTTTTTGGGCTTTTTGACATAACTGCATATCCGAAAAATTCAAATACAAAAATACTATAACACTAAAATTGCCTAAAAAAAGAAAAATTTGGTAAAAAAAAAAGGTTTCCCCTTTTAAAAAAAGGTTTTTTTTAAAAACCCCTTTTTTTTTTTAAAAAAACCCCCTTTTAAAAATTTTCCTTTTAAAATTTTTTTGGAATAGGAAATTTTCATCCTAATTTAAATATTTTCTATATTTTTGGGGCGGATTTTTTCGGTTTTTTTTTTCGGGATACTGCCTTTTATTTTTTAAAAATTTTTTTCCCCGGGGGTTAACCCCTTTTCCGGGCCCCTTTAAAACCCAAAAATTCAGATCGAAAAAAAACCCAAAATGGGGAAAAAATTTTTTACGTTTCGGTGGAAATCGGGTGTCAAAAATGAAACAAAAAAAAAAGAACAAATTTTTAAAGGGGAAAATTTTTTTTTTAAAAAGGGAATCGGTTTTTTTACGTTTCCATAAATCCCCTTGGTTATTTGGGGGGAAAATATAAAAAAAAAAAAAAAAAAAGGTGGTAGGGTTTGGAATTGTTTTTTTACCTAAATTTTTTCCCTCGAAAAGGGTAACCATGTATTTTTAAAAATTAAAGATTGATGCCACATCTGTTTTTATTTAATAAAATAAATACTTTTTTTTTTTACGTTTTTTCAAAAGTTTTTTTGTTTTAAAAGCAGAAGCTTTCCAATTATGTGGTTTATTATCAAATGCGTGTTGAAATTTTTTGATTTGGGGAATTCTTGTTTCTAAAAATTTTTTTTATGTTTTTTTATTTTGGCATGGTCTGAAGTTTCACCTATAAAATTTATTACATTCACAAGGGATCTTATAAATTTTTTTTTTTCTTTTAGTAGGTTTTTTTTTGTTACTTGAGATTTAATTAAAATTTTAAAGATTTAGATAATAATAAATGTTTTCCCCTATTCTTTGTATTTTATTTGATAAAAGAAAAAAAAGGTAAAAAAAGATTTTAATAGGTTGTTTTGATTTTTTTAATTTTGGGTTTTTAAAAAATTTTAAAGCATTTGTTTATAAAATCGGGAGAAAAATTTTTTTTGAAAAAAAATTTTTTTTTTAAAATTCTTTTTTTTTTTTTTTTGATCAGAACAAATAATTTTATTTCTATTAAAAATACTTTTTACAACTTCTTTTTTTACCATTATTAGGTGATTAGAGTTAAAATTTTAGAAAAAAAAAACAAATCTTACAACTTCCTTTACTTAATATTTTAATAAATAATTTCGAAACTAAAATTTACAGAAAACCCCTTAAAATACAAACAGATTAAAATTTTGCCCCCAACCCCAAAAAATGAAAAAAAAAAGGAAAATTGTAAGTCTTCTTGATAAAAAAAAAAAATTTGTTTGATCAAAACAAAAAAAAAAAAAAAAAATTTTAAAAATTTTTTGGTTTTTAAAATAAGTCCCCTTTTAATTTTATAAACAAATTTTTCTAAAATTTAAAACCCCAAAATTAAAAAAAATTTAAAAATTTTTCAAATTTTTTAAAACATATATTCCAGGCTTATCAAAAAATCAAAAATAAAATTAATATTGTCAAAAAAAACTAATAAAACAAAAAAAATGTTATTTATAAGATCCCGAAAAAGATTTTTTATAGGGGAAAAAACAGACCCTTAGCCAAAAGCATAAAAAACTAGAAAAAAATTTTTAAACAAAAATTCCCCAAAAAAAAATAAATTTTAAAAAACATTTTAAAAAAAACCAAAAAGACTGGAATGGCTAAAAATTTTAGCAAAAAAATTTTTTAAAAAAAAAAAAAATAAAGGAAAGTGCATTTATTTAATTAAAAAATTTTAAATTTAAAAAAAACAATATCTTTAATTTAAATAATACATGGTTCCTTTTTTGATGCTGGGAAAAAAATTAAAAGGAAACTTAAAAACAATTAACAACCCCTAACCCCCCACCTTTTTTTTAAACTTTCCCCGAAAATTTCCCAAAAAGTTTTTAGAAAAAAATTTCTTAAAATGAAGTTTGTTTTTTTTTTAATTTCTATCTTTACAACGGGGCCGACTTTTTTAAGAAAGATATTAATTTTTGGGTTTTTTGGGGGGTTTTTCCTTTTTTTGCAGGCGAACAAAAGTTCCTTTGGGGGATAAGGGGGGTTAACAAAGTCGCTCAACCCCCCGGGCCGAACTCGAAGAGGTCCCCTTTTTTTTTTTAAAAGTAAGGCGAAAAATTTAAAAAAAACAAACTGAAATAAAATGTTAAGACAAATAAAAAGACAAAACCCAATTTTCGGCTAATCGAACTGGTTTGGGGGAACATTACTAATAAAAATGGAAAAAAAAAATTAAAAATTTTCCTTAGTCAAAAAAATTTTATATTTTTAAAAAATTTTTTATGGTTCTTTAAAACCCCTTTTTAAAAAAAATTAAAATTAAAAAAATTTTTTTAAAAGCTTTTTTTAAAAAAAAAAAAATTCCCCTTTTAAAAAAAAACAACCCATTAATTTATTAAAAACATAATTTATAGGGTAAAAAAACTTTGTAATTAAAAAAAAAAATACAATGTGTAACTAGATCTTGACGTAAAAAAACTTTAAAAAAAAAAATTATATATTTTTTTTTAAAAAAGGTAAATCTCGGAAAAACCTTTTTTTTTTTATATAACTTTGTAAAAGAAATAAAGATGGGGTTTCATTTTTAATTTTTAAATTTTTTTTTTTTTTTTAAAAATAAAAAACCTTTTTTTAAAGCCTTTTTTCTTTTAATTTATTTTTTAAAATTTTTAGTTTATAAAAAGGGGTTTACTAAACTTATTTTTTATTTTTTATTCTTTTTAGCAAACCCTTTTTTTATCCCCCATTATGGGGGCCCCAAAAATAACTAGTTCACCATTTTAGGCGGTTGCCATATTAAAATTTAAAAATCCTTAATTTATTTTTTTTTATTCTATAAATGGAAGTTGGGGTTGAAAAAGGAACGATCAACCCCCAATAAGGGGGACCTAGATAGGACAGCTTTTGGGATTT
>JAHBCN010025019.1:0-11489 GCA_019359885.1 Listronotus oregonensis | reverse complement strand
AAGGGCGAAAAATGTTTTATGTGCAATAATGTATAAAAAAGTCAATGGCCAATTGCGTTTTGGTTTTCTGTTTTCTTAACAAAGGGGACTTTTTGAATGTAACTATTGTCATAATATTTGACACCGTCTCAATGCAACTTAGGTTAAGAAGGGCTTAAAACTGCTTAAACCACAGCGGTGCAATTGGCCATAATGGAACTTACAAAGGTGTAAAAACACATTTAGCATCAAAGCACAGCATCACCTTAGTTTCTGGAGAATGTCAATTGAAACGTAGTGCACCGAACTTAATTCCCGCTGCATTTACACCTAAACCAGATGAAAATAAGACTTTAGTAAATGAAATACCTACAAAAAGACAGAAAAAAAATGATTCTTTTTTTAAAAAATAAAAGGCCTATGCAGATGATGGTTTCGAGAATGGTTTCCAGAGGTGGTTATTCTCTTACAGTTTTTGTGCTGACCCAGATATGAGGTTCTTATTTGCAAATTCCGGTTTTAAACTCCAAAATCACCCAATACAATCAGATCTATAGTCACGACTTTTGAAAACACCGTCAAAGCTGACATGGTGATAGAATTTGATCATCTTAGGAATTCGGGGCAAAAATTTACCATTACTTTTGACGAGTGGACCTCACAGCGTAACCATCATTACTTAAACCTAAACTTACATAACAAAGAAAACACTACAACCTGGGATTAGTAAGAATTCATGCATGGGCCATGTACTGCAGAGCACGCGATTGGTTTGGGAAAGCACCGCTTAAAAAGCTTTGGTATTGATTTAGAAACTGATGTTATTGCGATGACAACTGACGGTGCCAGCGTTATGGTGAAAATTGGTAAACTAGTGCCTTGCTACCAACAATTGTGTTTTGCACATGGTATTTAGTTAGCAGTTAATGATGTATTATACAAAAAATCAGGAGATTGAAATGAAACACGCAGATCTTGTCGAGTCCGATGACGAAGATGAAGACTATGCGATTAAGACGGACGTAAATACAGACTTAATAGTAACAGTAGATATAAATAATCTTCCTCACGCTGAAGAAATGGCTGGATTTAAGAAATTCTAGATAAAGTTCGGAAGGTGGTCAGATTGTTTAGGAAGTCGCCCACAAAATACGACACTTACCTACAAAAATATGTTATCGAAAGAGAACCGGAAAGGAGCTGGTCCTTCTCTTAGACTGTCGCACAAGGTGGAACAGCCTACTTAACATGTTGGATAAGGCGTTGATAGACGTGAAATCTGGGATCAAGTTTTCTGACTTAGAGTGGTTGTCGATTAAAAACCTTGTGAAATATTTGGAACCACTCAAATTAACAGTAGAAGCTCTGTATAGAAGGGAAGCTAGCCTTTACTGCCGAGACTACTACAACCCGAAAAAAACGATCAGAACATGAGACAAGCCGAAAACTTTCCCCATCCAAAAAAAATGTTATCAGGCAAAAAAAGAAGAATTAGAAAAAAAATTTTTAAAAAGAAAAAGAAGAATTTTAGAAAAAAGAAAAACCCGGGGACAAAAAAACAAAAAAAAACTTAAAAAAAGATGAATTAGTATGAAGCTGGGGCAAAAAAGGGTCACTATTTAACTCCTGTTCAAGACTACTTTATAAAACCAATTAGTGTTGAAGCTGGGGGGGTTTTTTTGGCGGCGGGGTATATCTGCAGTAAGTTGGAACCAGGTTAGGTGATAAAACTATCAATGTAATGTTGTTTTTTAAGTTCATTCTTTCAGACTGAAAAATAATTTTTTTGCCTTACGCAAGTTAATACATTTTTTTGTTATATTATATTTATAAACCTAAGTAAGGTAACCAATTTTACGTCACTTTTTGTTAGTTAAGACTATACAATTTTGATTGTTTACAGTTACAGTACAGCCTAACCTATAAATTTTGCTTTTTGCTTAATTAGTAATAGTAACACTTACTAGTCCCCCGCGAAAATTTAAAAAAAAACTTAATGGTAATTTATTTTTAGCAAATAAAAATTTGTTTTGTTTATACCAAACACCAAGTTTATTTTATCTATCTAATCTAAGTTTTATGATTTTTAGTACTTTGCTGCGTTATTAGTTTTTTTTTTAATTTATTTTTTAAAATAGTAGAAAAGCCCTTTTTTAAAATTAAAAAAAGAATAATTATAATCTAATCTTCTTTTTTGTCCATAAGAAATAAAAAATAAATATAAAAAAAGGTTATGAGGGGGATATTTTAATCTTATTAAATTTGATTTTGAGATGGTAAACTGTTTATTTGATATTTTTCATAATAGTTTTAAAATAAATTTAACCTTGTCATTTCTTTTCCCACACATATAAAAAAAAAATCTAAAATACCTATTTTAAAAGGTTTCATCGCCCCCAAAAACCCGGCCGGGTTGAGAAATAAGGGGTTAATCTCTTGAGTCCCCCAAGTTATTGGAACCAATTACGGGTGGTGAAAAAGGGTTACTAAAAATAGGGTTCCTCAATTTTTGGTTGATTTTAAAATTTTCCCATATAATATTAAAAAAATCTTGTTATAAGATTGTCTGGGGGCACGGGCTCTACCATTTCATTATTACAGAAGATCGAAAAAAACTGGCTAAAAAGAAAATAAATAAAAATTGGGGCAAAACGGTGTTTTTAGATCTTGTTTTTTAAGAGATTGATATTTTGGATAAAACTGGCCCCCTTTTACATAAGTATTTTGGGGGGCTCTCTTTTTCTGTTCAATGATTGCGAAAATATAATTACCCCCCCTTTTTCCCAGAGTTTTGAGTAAAAATGTACGGTTTTAAAATTTTTTTTTTCCAAAAACCCCTTTCATAGAAATTTTAAGTTCCCTATACCCCGGGAAAGTCATAATATAAAAAGTCATCGTAGTAGAAAAATGGTGTTTTTTAAAAAAAAATATCTAAAATCTTGCAAAAATTTTACGGGTAATTAAAATATTTTGGGTTATTCTTTTTAAATAAATCGGGCTTTTTTTAAAACTTCTTTTATTTTTTTAAAAACAATATAATTTCGTTTTTTTTTTCCGTAGAATAAAAATCTAATCAGAAAAACGGGAAACAAAAACAAAAGAGTTACACAGGAGTGGTATTTTTTAAATGGAATACCCGTATTTTTTTATATCGATAGATAAGATTTCAAAAAGAATTCGGGATATGGGGGTTGCTTGGTTTTTTTCCCTGGGTTCTCTGCAATTGTCAAAAAACTCATATATAAAGGAAGCTTCAACAAAAAACCCCTTCCACGGGTACGGTGCTTTTTCAAAGTCAAAAATTTTTAAAAAATACGTTTATTATTTTTTGGATTGTTTTATTATGGGGTTTAATCAGAAGGGTTTTTCCCGGAAATCTCACAGAAACTTAAAGATTCTAAGAAAATGCTTTTTATACCCATTAACTGAAACTGTACAATAAAAAACTAAAACAAATCAAATGATTCTCTTGGTAAATGGCCCACCACATTTTATCCTGTTGTTCCAGTATTCGGACGAAATTTTTGGTTGGATTGGGGCGAAGATGTTCAATTAGGGCCTACAAAGTCCCCAGATTTGAATCCGCGGGACTTTTTTGTGAAGCTATCAAAAGGTAATTTTACAGTCCCTTCCGGAACCCTTTGACTAACGTCAACGGATTTTGCCGAATGTCGACTAATTAATCCAAAATTGCTTAAAAAGTCCACGTCTTTTTTGAACAAAGTCTCACCCTATAGGGAAAAGTTAGATCACTTTAAAATAACAGCATTATTTAAAACAAAAACGAAAAAAAGTAATAAAAGGCATTTTCGGGAAAATTTCCCCAAACTTAAAAAATTTAAAGAATCGTTGAATAGCGGATTAAACTGCCTTTAAAATGAATAAAACTCCCCTCATCCCATTTACCTCTTGGGGGTTAAGGTCTCCCACTAGGGGGGAAAGGGACAGAATTAAATTATTTTGGCCCCCAAAAAAAAAAATTGGGGGGTTTGAGGTTTTTTTTTTTAATGACAGCATTTAAATTGACTTTTGACATTAATCCCAAGGCCACAATTCAAAAGTCGTGGTTTATTTTTGGGTCCGTGTTTTTAAATATTATTTAGGTATCAGAGGCAGATTTGGATCCAATATAAATATCCCTAAATTCTGTTGATAGTCTTTTTTTTGATAAAGTCTAATTAAAAAAAACAGAATGCGGAAGATTGGGCGGTTTTGACCGATTATTATTGGGTAGTGTTAAGATGGATTATCCGCAACTTTTGTGAAATTTTGGGTTTTTTTTGGAAAAATTAACAATATTTAATAAGATTTTTTTATTTTTATAAAATCGGCTTTAAAGGCTCGTAATTACGCCACTTTCGTAATTATTACTAACTTTGCTAAGTGATTTTTCTTTTTGAAATTTAAACCCAAAAACTAGGTATGTTTTACGAGAAACTGTATATAATTAAAAAAGTCCTTGTTTTTTAATATTAGCTAAGCAATTGGTAAACGCAAAATCCTTTTAAAGGCTCTAACATAACTTTTCTTTATAATTATTTCTAATTTTGCTAAGTCTTTTTTTTGAAACATAAAAAAGAACTATTTAAACGAACTATATATAATTAGGTACAAATTTTCCCCTGTTTTATAATCTTTGCTAAATAATTAAAAAACCCAAAATATTAAACCTACTTTTTAAAAAAAATAATAAATAACCAAAAAAATACGTATTTTGAAATAAAATATTCTCAAAAAAATAATACAAAGGACACATGAATATAAGAAAAATGTATTTGAAATTCAAAATAAATTAAATACCAATATTGACTTCAGGACCCTTTGATCTTTGCCCTTTTTGGCTCTTTTTCGTTATAGTTCTCTTGAGCCTTTTTTAACTTCTTTCTCCAACCAGGTACAATGGGAGGCGGTGCTAGTATGAAAAAAAATAGTTGTTAGTAGTTAGAAAAAGGATTAATATAAAAAAAAAAAAAAAATAAAACACTTTAGAGTTACATAGAAATCAAAAATTTTTTAAACAGGATTTTCCCTGTGGACTTACAAAAAAACTTTTTTTAACAATCACCCCAAAAAAGTGGGGATTTTACTTTTTTCTGGAGAAGATGACATTTTTTGGCCTTAACTGGGCAGTTGTCTCACTTCTGAAGAAACTCTGACATTTTTCAGGTAAAAAATTTTAGAATTAAATCTCATCTATTTGTTTTCCCAAAAAAGGTGAATGTTTATTTTTAATATTTTTTAATTAAAAAACTTAATGGTTTTGGATTTCTAAAAAATTATTGTTTAAATTGAAGTTCACTTTGGTAAAAATTTAAAAAAATTTTATTTTAGGCATCAAACCCTATAATTGTTTTTAACATATCCTGGGGAAAGGGGAATACCCTGTTCTTAAAAACTTACAAGTCAGAAAAAAACGAAATGGTTAATTTGGCCAATAATTTGTTTGACTGTTTCCGCCATACCACCTGGTTTTGAATATTTTAAAATATTTTTATTATTTAAACAAGGTTAAGTACATTTATTTTGTAATAAAAAAAAAAAAATTTGGAACCCCCTGTAAAAAAATAAAAAAAAACTAAACACTAACACAATCATACCTTTTTATTCTTTGGGCTCAGGAATTGAATCTTTCTTGCCTGAAAGGGATTTCCTTTATCATCCAGTAAAAGCACTTATAATAGACTTTTTCACCATCAAAATCTCAATGAAATTTTTCCAAAACATCTAATCGACTCACTTATGGGGCATAGGAAGTTGGTTTTTTTAAAATCAGGATCGTATTTGGCTAACCATGACAGCTCCACCAGCCAATGCTATGCTCCTAAACTTTAAAATAAACCCCCCACTTCCCCCCCCTTTTCCTTTGGGTTTTAAAATTTTGATTCGGTGGACATATTTTTTTTTACTGTATTTTTTAATGTTATGGGAAATTTCTAGAATAAAATTTAAAATGGCCCGAAAGACAATGATATTTTGCCTGGTGGTATTTTTTAACCCAAAAAAAAAATAAAAATAAAAGAAAACATTAAATAAAAAAGTATATTAAATAAAAAATTAAAAAAATATTAACCCGAAAATATCTGCAAAGATTTCGGATGCATGGGGATGAGGTCAAATACGGTCAATTTTTTAATAATTAAATAATTTAACCGAAAATGTTTTAAAAGTTTAAATTAAAACTTACTACTGACTATTAATAATAAAATGTCCTTTTTATTTATCCACATAAATCAACAATTATTAATTACAAAAAAAATATAATTTTCACGGACGCCTCTAACGCAACAGATAAAATTTATTATTTAAAAAGATAATTAAAAAATTTACATTCCTTTTCAAAACACTGCTTAACACAAAAAACAATTTAAAATTGGGAAAAAGAAGAAAATGATTCAATTTGCAAAAGTGGTTAAATAGAAATATAAAACTAGCTTCCTAAATGCCCCATAAACAAAAATAGTGACTTTGATTTATAACAGTTCCCTAAAGCAAATTAAGTTTTCTTCTAAGAAAAAAATCTTATGGAACTTAAAGACAAGAACAATAAAATTAAATTTAAAATTATCCCAAAAAACAAACTAGCTATTAATGATTTAAAAATATTTTTAAAATTTAATCACCCTTATTTAAATAAACCCGAATCTGATATTATATTCCCCAAAATCTTCTATTTCGTCACGTCTTGTGACTCTCTTTTTTGGGAAATATGATACTAATATGTCCACTAGTAAAATTATTTTCAAAAATTTTACATAAATATAAAGTTAATCCAAAAAGAACAAAGTATAGTTTCAGCATATGACACAAGTCAGACAATGCCTGGACTTAATAAAATTTCTGGCAGGGAAACGAAGCCAAAAAAAAAAAAGCAATCAATCAAGCCAGACTAATATACTAAGGGGGATGGGGCAATAAAAAACCTTTAAAAACTGCCCAAAGGGACAGATTACCCCCCAGGGAAAATCATTGGGCCCACAACAGCACCGCGGTCCCGCAATTCTACACATTATTATGGTCAAGATCAGGTTTTTACATGATACTGAGTTCTACCCAAAAAAAATTATCGTTATTAAAAAAAAATTTATTTTGGAAAAAAAAATTTTGATTATAGCAGAATTTCTTAACTTTTATTTAAAAACTTCTTTGAGTTGTATTTGAGAGGTTATAATTTAAATTCATATGCATTAGCTCTAATACTACATTTGTTAAATTAAACTTTTTCTATTCATCACATCTATGTTTAAAAATCAAAATATACCTAAAACCAGGTTATTTTCAAGCTGATTTAAATAGTATTTGGTAAAATAAGAATTGGCAGACATATTCGATCTACCATTTTTTAGATAGACTAATAAGTATTAGAAAAAAAACTAATTTTATTTATAAAATATATTAATTTAGAACAAAAATCTGGTTTAAACAACTTTAAAAATGTTATCTTCTACTGATTGTTATAACTGCTTGCATTTTAACAGTCAATTTTCCCCAAAACAAGGTCAGGGACAATAATTTTTGTTAGCTGGTGACTGGTTTTAGATTTTCGAACATTTTGAATAAACAAGTTTCAAAATACCTTTTTTAAAAACACTTGCCATACACCGTTAACTCCCCTTTCCAGTCATACGTTGAGATGTCGTACTGTGAGCTTGCTCAGGCTTTTCGGGAAAAGACTGAATTTCGGGCTCTGTAGCCACCAGAAATTCCGATTGTTTTATAAAATGAAAACGTTTCAGTTTTTTTTAAAGATCGGGAACAGTTAATTGCGGTAAAACCAAGGACTGCTACTGGTACTGGTACAACCAGCTTGCAGTCAGTCCCACCCCCTGCCCCCGCAGCCCGTCTTTCCCCTTGAAAGACTCTTCGATACGACGCAAAACGTAAACCATCATGGATCTTGGCCTTCATTTTTTCAGCATTTGCCCCAGACGAAAAACCTCATTAATTACCCAAAATCTTCAATTTTCCCCGAGCAAAAACACGTTCTTTTCCGGGGATTGCGGTCGTTTCCCCCGAACAAACTAAACTGGGTCTTGTGCCGTTGGGGTAAATTTGAAACGGTGTCATATTCTATTAAACCAGACTTATGCTTTGTAATCAAATGATTTAAAAACTGAAGCGGGATGACAATTTGAGTATTCAAATGATCATAGTAACCATGGCGTACTTTTTTGCCCTGGCTTGAAAAATTTAATATTAAAAAGTTAACAAAAAAATGAAAAAAAACCACCTAAAAAAAAAATTTTTTTATGAACAAAAGAAAATAAGGATCTTTTGGGGTTTACCCGATCCGTCAAAATTAAAAAGTGTAATTAATGGAAAAAAACAAAAAATTAAACCAAAAAAACCCTCGGTTTTAAAAATAAAAAAAACGCAAAGATTATTTGATTAAAACGGGACTCCCAGCCATTATCCCTTGTAAAAAAAAAATGATTTTAGAACATACGAATGAACCAAAACTATCGGGTGGCTCAACAAAAAAAGGGGTACTTTTATATTAAAAAAAAACTCTCATACTTGTATACTTTTTTTTAAAAAAAAAATTTTTTGTCATATGCAGCAATCCCTATCGGCCACTCTTTGACCAGGGTGAATTCCACCCCTAAAATCTTATTTGTAAGGGGAGAGTCGTGTTTAAAAATTCTTTGATTCTCTTTATGTAAAGGGGGGGCTTTTTTGATGCAGGGCATTGGAAAAAATCAACAGAGAAATGTGATGGCATGTTCGGGGTTTTTATTTTCAAACAACGCAATACAAAAAATGGCGCTTAAATTGATTTGTCTCGAAGGTACGAACTTTTCAAATTTTACGATTTTATACAGGGTGTCCTTTTTCAACACTTTTATAGGGACCTTGTAATGGTTAGTCTGTCTTTTTTTATCCCACTTAAATTGCAAAATTAAAATTTAAAAACTTTCACTTGCTCCTTCTATTTATACAGGAAGGCTCAAAAAAGTAAATGTCTCCAAACTCCTTGAGTTAAAAAAAAAAAAAAATGTTCAAACAAAGTTCTTCAAAAATATTTCTGTAATTTTTTCCATTGTATACAGGAGGCTCAAAAAACTAAATATTTTTAAAACTTCTTAAAAACCGTTCGAAATTATAATTTAACACCATGGTAGTTTAGCAAAAAATAATAAATTCCCAAAGCACAACAAAAATTTTTTTAAGCGGGGGGGGGAAACTGATCTGGTGACAGATCTTTTTTTAGGGCGTCTTTGAAAATAGAGATTTGCAGTGATCACTGTATCTCAACTGAAACTTATCGGAAAACAAAATACATTAGAATTTAATTGAGTATCATTAAAACCTCACATTTTGGAGTTATATTTTAACATGTTTAAATTTAAGAAAAAAAAATATTTTTCTTAAAAAAAAAACTGTCCTCGTTGTTATGATTCATTTTTTTTAAAATTTTCACAATTTGCTTGAAAACTGAAGGGTAATGAAGCGAAACCGAGAGCAAAACTGACAAATAATTAATATTTAGTAAGCAAAAATACTTAGGAAACCATATATTGCATGTAAAAAAAAAGTCGAAATTACTGGGGCTTGAAAAGCACGCTAATTTTGGGTTGCTCTTTAATATATTGTTTGGGCATAATAAATTCAATTTTGGGAAAAAATTTTGAAAAAAAAATATAAACGGCAAAAGGGTTTTTTTTCCCAATTGATGGCTTCTCCATTTTACATCAGACAAATAGTTTCCCAAAATTGACAAATAATAAAAAATAATTAACAGAAACTTCTAAATTAAGTACATAACTACATGTTTTTTAAAACCACATTTTAGAAAACTGAAGTTAAAACCACAGAAAAAATAATCTCACCTTCTAATATCTCAGAAACAACAATCACATTAATGCGCATATAACTATTCATTTGTTTTTAGCATGTAAATAAAATCATTTTAACATATTATTTTATTGTGTTAAAAATTAAAATTACATAAAATGTCATGTTTTTTTATTTAAAAGAAATTTTGTGGTATCAAAAAACCAAGGACTTTTTTAAAAATGACAAAAAAATTTTGTTAAATTTTACCGTTTGGCATCCCGCCCTGCTTGATTGAAAAATAAAATTTAGCATATTTTTTTTTTTTAAAAATCAAGCATGCCTTGATCGAGCATTTTTTTAAAATTTTTTGAGTAGGAAAGTAGTATTTATAGGCAAGATATAAAAAAGTTTATAAGAAGAAGTTGTTTTGAATGCAAAATAATGCCCAATATCGAATTTCATAACCATAGGCCTACTTTTTTTTTACTTTAAAATTTTTTACTTATTATTATTATTATTTTCATTAATTATTAAATTATTTATTCTCACTTTTTTTAAAAATTAAAAAAAAAAAATAAATAAATTGTTAAAATAGTGAAAATTATTTTAAAAAAATTTTTGCCCTTTGGGCTAATGCTTTTTCGATCGGTAGGAATTTTTTTTCTCGTGGAATGCATCCGCATTATATTGGTTTTTTTTCTGCATTTTCAGTTTTTGTCGAACTTTTTTAAAATGTAAACATTCTCAATTAAATGTGGCCCCTTTTATAAAAAATTGTCACTATCAAAGTTATGTACAAAAAAAGTACTTATGTCATTATCTTATTTAAAGTTTTTTAAAAGTTATTAAAAATATTATCAAAAAAAGTTAAATTTGGGGCAGAAAATTTTTTTTGTGCAATGTATGGTAGGGAAATAGTATGTCGTTAAATACGTTTTAATCTTTTTCGTGAAAAATATCCGCAAGTCGAATAACAATATCTTTCGAGAATAATTAAACTTTTGAGGCCACTGGAGTGTTGAGATGAAAAAAGGAAAAAGAGACAGAAGACAACGATGCGCTAAAACCTTGCCTTGGAGTCGTTGCTTAGAACCCCGGATGTCATTGAGAGTGGGGGCTGTGAAATAAGCAAATCTGAATTACCTTCATATCGAGATTTCGTGACGAGTAGACGTATGTTAAATCGCTCCGAGTTTCTCAAAATTTTTCCACAGTTTAAAGTTCTAAAACATTTATTAGTAAGGTATTTCTAAAAAAAACATAGTGTTGATAGTGGGGAAAACATCGGATGTAAATAAAAAAAACTTAGATAACAGGACAATAACAAAAAATAAAAACACGCAGCAATTCACAGGGGATATTAATCTTTCAGTTAGTGAGATAAATAAAATCATCGTATGGAGATATAAATAAAAAAACCCCAAGATACACATGGCACAAAAAAAAAAGATAGTATTGGCAAATAAGCACCCCACAAATAAAAAAATAACTGCATGAATGCCATGGCGTAGGAGAAAATAAATTGGGTAACAAAAAAAAACGGATGGTATTTTTTCCAAGAATGTCAATTTTGAGAACGCCAACTAAAATGAAAATATAGGTAAAATGACTGATACTATGTCAAAAAAGAGGCAGATCCCAAACAAGCCCTACTGGAATAGAGGACAGACAAAAAAAATTTGAAAACAAACAAATGGTAGTCCTGGGTTCAACTGGCTGATAGCGAAGGCCGCACA
>JAHBCN010025018.1:0-11512 GCA_019359885.1 Listronotus oregonensis | reverse complement strand
TGTTTTATAGCCTCTTGTGGTTTAAAGTAATAAAGTTAAGAAATCCTTGGAAAACCAATCATCCATGGTTTTTTATACTTAAAAAAAATGAATGCTATTTTTTAGATTAAAATGTATAGGGTGTTAGGTGCGATAACTTTTTTATCTAACAACATGCGCATCTAACAGGGATGCGCAAAAGTCCGGAATAAAATTAATATTTTTTAACCAGTAACTCAGGAAAAAAACGCTGAAACACACGTTAATTGATTTCAAATGGTACGCATTTTTTGGCAATAAAATGAATTTTTTTCAAATGCAAACCTATGTCGTGTATGGGCTCATTGAAAAGCTCGTAAAATTGAAATCTTACCATACCCTTTTTTTTTAAACTTATGTGGTTAGCAGGAAATGGAAAAAACTCTATTAAAACAAAAAGTTAGAAATACCTACTTACATTTAGTGCTATCTAGGGTGAATAACGTTGCAAATAAACAAATAAAGTGTCATTCAGCATTGATGATGTACACTGCTCAACAATTGCTAAGGATCATCAGTACCTAGTTTCTAAAAGTTTACAAATTTAAGAACAGACCAACCTAGGCAGGCAGCACAACAAATTTTATTGATTATGTGTAAATCTGATAACGTAATCTAGCATCAACATTCTTTGGATTATTTTTCAGAAAAAAATTACACATAAAATTAGTTATAATCCCAAGCAATTGTTGAGCAGTGTACTTCAAAAAGAGAAAAAGGTTGTTAAATTTTTTGTACCAAATTTAATGCCCTGATAAGAATTTTTTTGACTCGGTTTTAAAATTGTGGCATTTCTGGGTAAAATTGAAACCTGTTTAGTTTATTAATTGTGTATCTTTAAAGTGTTCTTTTTTAATTTGCCAAAAAAAAATGGTATTGTCAGAGAGGCAACGTATCGAAGTCTTGATATTGTGGGATGTGGGGATAGAATGCGGAGTCCGCCCGACCTGATCTTCGGTCCACACCTTCGTTTACTGAACTATATCAAAGGTACAAACTTTGAAAGCAATTATTTCTAAACAACCTGAACAATGGGAAACGTTCGTCTCAATCGCTTATAAGTAGATTCATTTGGTAATAAAATAAATTAAGTTTTAAATGTCTCAATCTCCAAATAAAAAAATATATTTTTCCCCCAGTTAAAAATTTTAAAAACAATTGGCAACAGGGTTACTCAGAAGCTTTGTGCGTGGAGTCGTCAGTTTTACATTGTATGTATTGTCGCGATATTTTTGTCCGTTTTTAAATCAGGATATGTCGATATGTTATAACTTTACAACAACCGTAGTGCAGGTGTACCAAAGAGTTTTGAAAACGGGATTTGTGCAACCGAGAAATCCTATTCTTTAAGCGAAATAAAAAAGTGCTGTTTTAAAACATAATAATTTGTGTTCTTAAAATAAGTACAATTAATTTTTAGTTACAAATAAAAACCAAACAATAATTTATTGCTTTTTACTTAAATTTGGCTTTTTTGACTTGTTTTGAGCTTCACTACTACCCATTAAATCGTGAGCATTATACTTTTTACACCCTGCATAAAACAGTTATGTACCAAGGATCACGTCGCTTATGGTAAAACTTTATATGGTAAGTGTACCATTTAACTTACGACATTAAGAACATCAGAGCTCCTCAATGGAGCGTTGGCTCCGGTTTTTTGGTCCCATGCCCCATGATAATCGTAGCACATCATGTGGATGAAGTCTAGGTATACCGAGAGGCCTTCCACATCGTAGGCGATGTCGATTGTGTCTTTTCCTGCACCAAAGGCTGCGGTAAGCAGAAGGTTGTGTTTTCTAAAGGCAGCTTTGAGTTCCTGAAAGAAATATTCATCGAAATAATACAGTGGGACCAGGAAAGTTATCTGGAATTTTCATTACTTCTTCTAATAATTTTTGAATCACGTTACTTAATATTTTAAATACGAAAAACATGTGGATGTATAGTAAATACGAAGTCAATCCGAACAGCTAAATAAAAGACTCACATACCGGGACTGCTCAATTCACCAAAAAATCCCCAATAAAAATGACCCAACTGGACCCAACTTTATGATGGTTAGACCCCATATGAATATTTTCTCGCTTGCACAGCCGCTTCTAGTCGGTCAAATAATGTTTTATAGACACAAAAATAAAAGAATATCAAAAAATGTCTGGCACGCTGTAGGCACCTGCATTTGCATTGTCGGCTAAATTTATCAGTGCTGTGCTTGTGAGGACTTGTCGATCAAAATATAAGGAATTGAAATTGGTTTATTCTTCGTTCTTTTGAATTTTAGCGAGTGTCTAAGAGTGTCGTATTTTTCTAAATTGTTTTGTTATTGTTAGTGTAGTTATTTCTGTTGTTACTGTCATCGTTGTTCTGATAATGAAACGGACAATGTAGAAGTAGATTTCATTACGGAGCCGTCGGAATTTTTAAATAAGGTCTTACATGTTCAAGCACAGAAACTTATTTTAAATATTTACACTTGCTTAAAAAGTGAAAATCGTGGGGCATCACAAAACGAAATTTTAAAAACGATTTGTGAGCTCACTAAACTTGCTCGTACTACAATTTACACAGTTATTAAAGAAGGAGATACCATCGACTATTCCCTAAAGCGAAAAAGAGCTAACCAGAAGCTTTAAAAAGTTGATAATAGCGACAAAGAAGTTATACGCCGAATAGTTTATCAATTTTACGAAGAAAACAAAGTCCCAACATTAGAAATGATTCATGATAAGTTTCGGGATTATCCAGATTATGAATATAAACTTTGGACACCTTGCGTAATATTTTGCTAGATTGCGGCTTCAAGTACAAAAAATTAAACCAAAGGATGGTTATAATGGAATCGTCTCGTATCGTAGCATGGCGACAAGAATATTTACGTAAAATTAAGGAATATCGCCAGTCAGTGTACCTCGACGAAACTTGGTTCGACACACATGATCTTGTTAAATATGGTTGGGTGGATAATAGTAATAAGTGTACACTAAAGGGGCCCTGCACTCGAGGAAAACGAGTAATTATATTACACGCAGGCAGCAATAAAGGTTTTGTTCCTAACGCTTTATTATTGTCAGCTAAAAATATAAAGAATTCATCGGCTGACTACCATGAAGATATGACCGCCAGTCTATTCGCAAAGTGGTTTATTGAACAGTTGCTGCCG
The DNA here is from genome assembly GCA_019359885.1 of Listronotus oregonensis. Lineage (NCBI taxonomy): Eukaryota > Metazoa > Arthropoda > Insecta > Coleoptera > Curculionidae > Listronotus > Listronotus oregonensis. The sequence continues at coordinate 8,331 of JAHBCN010025018.1, read as the reverse complement.
AATCTGTCTCCAAATTCTGTCATTATTATGGACAATGCGTCTTATCATTCACGTTTAGACAACAAAGTTCCCAATAGCAACACAAAGAAGGATGCTATTCTTAAATTTATGGAAAGTAAAAACATGGAAATTCCTCAAAAGTCTACAAAAAAGGTGTTATTGGAAGCTATAAAAAAAAAACTTAAAAAGGAATATGTTATCGACAAATTATGCAAAGACATGGTCATACTATACGTCTTCCCCCTTATTGCTGCGTATTTAATCCCATCGAGATGATTTGGGCTGCAGTCAAGAACAAACTAAGGAAATATAATCAATCCCCAACTAACAGTGCTTTTGTACTAGAAAATATAAGGGCAGTTGTTAATGAAGTAAATGACAGTGGTATATGGATGAAATGTGTTCAGCATGTCATGTATTTTACCGGCCATTGACCCCATTATTATAAAACCAAATTCTGATTCAAGCTGTGAAAATTTGGATAGTGAATTTTGACTTTTCATCAATTATAGGAAATAAAATAAAATCATAAACGGGTGAGTGTTTTCTAACTACTAATTAAAAAAAATGAGTCCTATAAATAATGAGAATAAATTTTCATAATTTTATGTTAAATGCTGCACGCCCATGTCTTATAAAGAAAATGCCGCCTCTAACCGGCGTTTCAGTTTTTATGCTGTTCGGAATAACTTCGTATAGACTTTACCTTAACTAACAGCAAAAAGTTTAATTTGTCTTCCGGAGCGCCGCCTCTTTTTCCTGGAAACTCCCAATCTAAGTCTAAACCATCAAAGTTGTATTTCCTAAAATAAAAAAAATTAGTAAATAAACAAAATGAGCTTAAAGAAGAATACCTTGGTAAAAAAATAATTTTAAAATTTGCGAAAGAAAGTGTTTTTTTTTTGTAAGCCCCTGGAGTGAAAGTGAATCTTTTATTTGTATTTTTTTGTCAATTTAACAGCAATTTACATGCAGCTCTCTTCTCCACATGATGGTCAAAAATAGGCCTTGTAAGGGTGTGCTCAGCGCAAGCGCGTCCGCCATGTTAAAAAGGAAACAATTTGAAAGTTTCGGGCACTTTTTATAAATATGGCTAGACAACAAGCATTATTACTTCTAATATTAGTGCACTTAAATGAAAAATTAATTGATGGTGCTTCATTAGTGCATCCTACCGTAGAAGCTCACAATGTTGTTAAGCTACGACCATGGTTGAAGTGCCATGTTGGTTTTCAAGGAGGAAATAAAGTCGAACTAGTTGGACTTAAGATATGTATATGTATTCTACTTGTCATGGTAATAAGTAAAAATAATTACAAAAAAATAAAATAAATCTTATTTCTATGTTTTTGCGACTTTTACCTAAGACAAAATTTATTATTATTATAATTATTATAATCCATTAAATATATTACGTTATCACTATTTTTTTTACACATTTAATGAGGTCTGAATATTCGCTTGTTGGACCACATTCTCGTTTAAAATGAAATGAACAAATATATGTGTCTTTATTAACATTATTAATTCCTTGGAATCGACCATCACCTCGTCCACACCGCTTTACCCACAAATTGCACTTTTGGGACAAATTTTTAAGAGCTTTTCCTAACTTATTTTAATGAATTTTCTTGCTGGCTTTGGAAAAATAATACAATAATATAAATTCTTCTAAAAGGATTTACTACACGTATCATTGTGGCATACTCCATAACAACGTTTTTTTGCCCCTTTTCTTATAGATAATGATATATATTTTAAATAAAATTTTTGTAAAATTATTTTATTATGTATATGTTACTGTGAAAGCTTGAAATTGGTGAATGTCGACATTCACCGGTGAATGTCAAATATCAAATAAAAACCAACTGAATGAAAATTAACCAAAACTAACAACTTTGGGGCGTTCTGGTTAGTTTTGGTTAGTTGTGGTTAGTTTTAGTTAATGCGAGTTCAGTTAATATAAATTCTTCTAAAAGGATTTACTACACGTATCATTGTGGCATACTCCATAACAACGTTTTTTAGCCCCTTTTCTTATAGATAAGGGTATATATATTTTAAATAAAATTTTTGTAAAATTATATTTTTATGTATATGTTACTGTGAAAGCTTGAAATTGGTGAATGTCGACATTACCGGTGAATGTCAAATATCAAATAAAAAACCAACTGAATGAAAATTAACCAAAACTAACAACTTTGGGGCGTTCTGGTTAGTTTTGGTTAGTTGTGGTTAGTTTTAGTTAGTGATGGGATAATTCGAATTAAAAATAATCGATAATCCGATTATTGAAATAATCGCTATCATGCGATTATTCAGATTTAATTTGAATTACGAAAAATAACCTGATTCCACAGAATTGATTACGATTATTAAAATAATCGCTATCATGCGAATTTTCAGATTTAATTTGAATTACGAAAAATAACCTGATTCCACAGAATTGATTACGAGTCGCGAAAAAAAAATAACATGTAATAACGAATAAGATTTAATATTTTAATAGTAAAGTATATATTTATGTAAATAGAGACGACAACTTAATTATAAAAAAGGTAATTTTTTACTTACCGGGCCCACGGCCGATTTTATTAAAATTTTGTATACAGGGGTTTTTGGGGCGCTTATCACGAATCTGAAGTCATATTTGTGCTTTTTTTTATTAAAAATATTTGTTAAATGAAGGTGAAATTAAATTTATCTTATAAAATAATAAGTGTATTTCGATAAAATCTTCTATTTTGGGTGTAATCAGTTTTAAGAAGGAAGAATTTTAGGAAAGTTTTGCTGGTTAGGTTTAAGTGGGGCGTTATAACTTAAAAACTAGCAGAGTACGAAAAAATTTGTCTTCAGATTTGTGATCAGCGCCCCAAATATCCCCGGTATACAAAATTTCAATAAAATCGGTCGTGGGCTCGGTAAGTGAAAAGTTACCATAAAAATTATAGCAAATGGAAAATTTACTTACTAAAATAATACTTAATAATAATAATAATATATTATATGTCAAAAAGTCGGGATCTCCGTTGACAAATTATTAAGGGGATCCCGGACTTTTTTTGACAAACTATATAATATTTAGTGTTTGTGTTTAGTTACCTCGGAATCGAGTTACATATTTATTCAGAAATCAAGAATTTAAAATTCAAACGATTAAAAAAATAAAATAATTATATAATTCGAATTATCAATTAATCCGATTATTGAAATCATTCATAATTCAATAATCCGATTTTTAAAATAATCCGATTATGCCCATCACTAGTTTTAGTTAATCTCTCACGGTAACATATATGTGCCAGTTTAAAGAGGAAACCAGTACATAAAGGGGTTTGTTTCGTTTGTATTTAATGCACTTGTGAAATTAAAACTCTAATGTTCAACAATAATTAGTTTTATTAACAAAGTAATAAACTGTCGCAGTCACTATCAGGAGAAAACTATATTAAAAGGTTACTACTCTAATATTTAAATAATGTCACATCCGGTAAAAAATGTTTAAAGTCTTTCTAATTTTATTGCACTACACTGTCTATTAATTAACAAATTTTTTAATGTTTGCTCAAAGGCTTGGAATTTTAACGTTTATAATAATGAAATAACTTATTCCTATTGAACTTAAAAGGAATAAGTTTATGTAAACTGTAATACTGAACGAATAATAAATCTTTGAATAATGAATCTTGAACAATGAATCTTTGAATGAATGAATAATCTGGAAGGCGTTCTGCCTTTTATATATTTTTAATGCGTAGTTTCTAGTAAATTCTAGACTGAAAAGTAAAAATGAGATAGGTAACTCCATCTTGCGGAGAACCTTTGTATTGTATTTCCAAGAATCCCCCAATACACATGAAAACAAGCATACTAGCATACTTACTGTTAGCAATGAAGTGAGTCTTTGACAGATGGCGTTAGTTGAATTAAAATAAAATTTAAAAATTTAATAAACTTATTGAACTAATTAAAGATGTTACGTAATTCGTAACAATATACATGATAGACATTATGGATTCCGTCACAGAAGATCCACAATTGATCTTCTTTCCTTTGTTTCACACAACTGGAACAGGTCCCTTGAGTTTCTCAGTAAATCCCAGATCGTTGCTTTTGACATATCCAAAGCTTTCGATCAGGTCTGGCATGATGGGCTTCTTAACAAACTTCCTTCTTACGGTCTTCCACCTAAGCTTTGCTCTTGGCTTTCCAGTTTCCTTTCTAATCGACGTATATCAGTTACTGTAGATGGTCATTCCTCCAGCTTCTACCAAATTAATGCTGGGGTGCCCCAGGGCTTAGTGCTGACACCCACGCTGTTTCTTATACACATTAACGATCTTCTCTCTTCCACAATCAATCCCATTCATGGTTTTGCTGACGATAGTACCCTCCACTCTAGTATTAAATTTGTTAAGCCACCATGTAATTTTGATTTGGAAAACAAGCGCAGGTCAATGCAGATATCTCTTTCACAAAACCTCAAACTTATCTTGGATTGGGGCGCCAAAAATCTTGTACAGTTCAATGCCTCGAAAACACAGTCATGTTTGCTGTCGCGAAAAAAGTCTGCCAATGCTCATCCGTTACATATGAGCGGCCAAGTTCTACAGAACAAAGAGTCGTTTAGTCTTGTCGGCGTTACTTTTGAGAATAACCTCAATTGGCACAAACACATTACATCCATAGCCTCGGCAGCTTTAAAAAAGCTGGGATTCCTCTTTTGAGCCACAAAGTATTTTTCTTCTTTCAATCTGTATACTCTGTATGTATCCCAAATAAGACCCTCTTTAGAATATTGTTCTCATGTCTGGGGAATGGCGTCCCCCACAACACTTAGCATTCTGGACTCCATTCAAAGAAGAGCCGCTCGTCTTATTAATAATCCTACGCTCACAGAAAAGCTGTAGGGGATCTGTCCCTCTTCTATAGGTATTTTCACGGTTTCTGCTCAGAGGAGTTGGCCGGTATAATTCCTTCTCTGGCAGCTCCCAACAGAGTAACACGTAGTGCAACTTCTATGCATCCTTTTACAGTTCAGTTAGAGAGGCCCCGAACTTCCAGCTTTCTTCGTTCCTTCAACCCTAGAGTGACAAGACTATGGAACCTGCTGCCCGCAGAAGTTTTTCCTTCTCCTCCCAATCTCCAAAAATTTAAGTCCCGTGTGAACAAACTCTCTCTCACCACACTTAAGACACCCACGGTACGTTAGTACTTAGGCATCAGCCTTCGTGGAAAAGAAAATTGCACAATTATTTGAATTGAACTCTTTATAAAAAATAATTATTATTACTTGTTTAATTGTTATTTTTTTATAAACATATGCTCTGATCATACATTTGTACAGGGTGATCAGTTAAGGGTAGCGAGCGGCCATATCTCATAAAACATTGGTCGTATAGATTTGAGAAAAAAAATCATAATAAAAGTTGCCAAGAGAAATTGCTGGAAATTATATTCGAGTTTGTCAAACGTCCGCTAGAGGCGTAACAACCAACACCAAGTAGAAAATGGGATTTTTATAGAATTTTGTCTAATGAAAGTATATCGATGATATCATTTCATATTTACTGACCATTTCCCTACTTTTTTTGCTAAAACGTTTTGTTCTATCTATCAAAATAAAGCGGTGGGGAATTTTTTTTTAAACAAACCAAGATTTCCCGTTTCTTTTGACCGATTTTACAAACTCAGGCTCATATGAAAGAGCATGATTTGCACTATAAAACGTTATTTGGTTTTGAATTTTTGACTTTTGCTGTGCCGCTAGATGGCGTTAACTGAAATGGTAACAAATTTTTGAGTTTTTTTCAAAAAAAAAAAAAAATTTAATGGTATATTAATTTTTATATATTTTAAAAGAGAATACATTTCTCTATAATTTAATAAAAAATTTATTATCTCCTTTTGAACCGTTGATATTGGCAAAAATAATTTTATTACATTAAAAATGGCACGTCACTGTTTTTTATTAAAATAAAAATCAGTTTTGTAATCCTTATTAGTTGCTAACAAAAAGAACCTCCTGACTTTTTTCGTTAGACAAACGGTTTTGGATTAAAAAATAAAATAGGTTTACATACTGTTTACAATGATAATAAATTATAAGGTAACAGTTTGTAAACCTATTTTATTTTTTTAATCCAAAATCGTTTTTCTAACGAAATAAAGTCAAGGGGTTCTTTTTGTTAGCAACGAATAAGAGATTACAAAACTGATTTTTATTTTAATAAAAACAGTGGCGTGCCTTTTTTAATGAATAAAATTATATTTTGGCCAATATCAACGGTTCAAAAAAAGGTAGATAATAAATTATTTTCATTAAACTATAGAAAAATTTATCCCCTTTTAAAATATATAAAAATTAATATACCATTACATTTGTTTTTTTGGAAAAAAACTCAAAAATTTGCTACCATTTCAGTTAACGCCATCTAGCGGCGACAGCAAAAGTCAAAAATTCAAAACCAAATAAGCGTTTTATAGTGCAAATTATGCCCTTTCATATGAGCCTAAGTTTGCTAAAATCGGTTAAAAGAAACGGGAGAAATCTTGGTTTGTTTAAAAAAACAATTGAACTTCCCCCACCGCTTTATTTTAATATATAGAACAAAACGTTTAAAACAAAAATGTAGAAAATGGTCAGTAAATATGAAAATGATATAATTGATATACTTTCATTAGACAAAATTCTATAAAAATCCCATTTTTCTACTTGGATTTGGTTGTTACGCCCTCTAGCAGACGTTTGACAAACTCGAAAATAATTTCCAGCAATTTCTCGTGGCGACTTTTATTCTGATTTTTTTTTCTCAAATCTATACGACCAATATCTTATGAGATACGGCCGCTCGCTACCCTTAACTGATCACCCTGTATATAAAGTGCCCGAAAATCACGGTGGAAGTTGGGGCATGCGCACAAAAATTTTCAACTATTACATTACTACATACCTTATAAAATCAACGGCACTTGCTACAAATTGCTTCTCTTAGCTGGATCCGCCGCTAGCTTTGAGTAGTTAGCCGATCCCTCGTTCCAGCCTCCTATAGCGAGACCCACCTTCAGATGAGGGTATCTTAATTTGAGGGTAGTGATCCGTTGGTATCCTCCTTTGCCGTAGTTGTCTGTTAGATCTTGCCACGGATCTAGAAACGAAGAGATTTTATTGTTTACTATGACAACAGAGCTGAGACGGATCCAGGGAATTGATTCCTATTTATCGGATCACGAATCCGGATCATTTAGTTTTTATACCTACAAATGGTAACTACAATACAAATGATACTACATAATCCAGATCAGGGGTCTCCAAACTTTCCAGCCTTAGGGCCATACTGATTACTCCAGTAAGTTCCGAGGGCCAAAACCATATTATCATTGTTGCCGGTGGTAAAAAGTGAAATAGTCCACTGATGAAAAAAAAAGTCCGAAAAAGTACACAACGTTTAAAAAAGGCTGCAAATCGGACTAAAGTCCGCAAAACGGCAACACTGCATATTATTAATTTTCCTGTCATTATCTGTAATTTCTAGATTAGTCGTAGAGTATGAGCCATGAGGAGTAACGTGACACGACATATGGTGGACACAAGCGGAAATAGGTAGTACCTTCTATCGCTAACAGATGGCGCTAATAGCACGTACAGAATAATCTCGTTGGTTCGAGAAAGTTCTGGTGTCTTCCACGTCACAAGTCAGTTCCTATGACACTGTTGTTAAATAAAATATTGCATACCTCCTTAAAACGTGTTTGTGCGTGTTTAAGTTTAAGACATCTTTATAACAGTATTTTGATTTGAATTGTTGCTTTTGTGTGTGAATTAGTAGTATGGAAAAGAAGCGAAAAATTGATAGTGAATGCAGAAAATTCAAAGATCAGTGGAACATTCAGTATTTCGTAATTGAGTCCAGTAACAAGGCGCTATGTTTGATTTGCAATGAAAGCATAGCCGTTCTCAAAGAATTTAACATTAAACGTCATTATGAAACAAAACATTTTCAAAATTACTCAAAATATACAGGAAGTTTGCGGACAGAAAAATTCGAAGCTATGCAGCGCGGATTGAAATCGCAGCAATCTTCATTTACAAAACTCAAAACTGAACAAGAGGTGCAACTCGTGCCAGCTTTCGTGTGGCTCTTGAAATTGCAAAACCTGGAAAACCATTCACCGATGCAGAAATGATCAAAAATGCATAATTGCAGTAGCCGAAGAAATGTGCCCTGAAAAGGTAAATTTATTAAAAACTGTCAGTATGTCAGCAAACACTGTGGCTCGAAGGGTAGAAAACATCGCTGAAAATATATCCTCTCAACTGTTCGACAAAAA